>SWKW01000094.1:22893-131466 GCA_011058865.1 Didymella keratinophila | reverse complement strand
ATTGCTGTGTTGCAGTATAGCGTTGCACTGTTATGTTAACAGTGTTCGTGGGGCGCTCGGTGGGGTGGGGCGCTCGCTGGTGAAACACGTTAAGTCTAATGTCTGTCATTGTTGCGTTCTACTAGATTCTAGTCATTACTTTAATCCTTAAGCTAGAGCAGAAGGAGATCTTGTCCACTGCTATTGTTGTCCTAATCTTTATTGTCTTCTTTGTTATTATATACAGTGTATCTGTTAGCAACGCTATAAAGATAAGTACCAATCTCTTTAGCTAAGACGTTTGCGCTATAGGTACTATGTAGCTCACCTGCTCGTGCTGGGGCTCTAACGTCATCGTCTCATCTACCTTCCTTACACAGATGCACTCGCTCACGCCTTCTAGTAATTTCAGCTTCTGCGCAGCTATGTGCTTTATTAGCTAGGTTCTTATTGTCTTCTTCTATCTAGAAGTTAGTAAACTTACAATTAATAAGACCTCGCATGTTTTTGATCAGTTAATGTTCAAGATGGTCAGCTTCGCCAGGAAGAGGAGGCACGAGCGCAAGGCTGCAGGTGCACTAGTCAAGACTACCGCCAACATTGCTGTTGGTCACTAGATCAAGCACTGGAGAGATCCGTAGGATTCTGAGATCATAGGACAGGCAGTAAGGAGGAGAGATTGAGGTGCATGTGGGGAGTGGGCTGTAACCGACATCGAGATACAAGTGTGTAGACAGGAAATTATTCGATCAATTTATACGTATGACCTAAGCATGTTACTATGTGATTATATCTTGTTTTTGGCAACATGGGAAAGAGACATCTTCGGCAGTCTCCCCTGAGTTCGTCGGCCAACATACAAAGGCATCGGGCCTTAACGTTGATTTCAAAGCTGACCAACTTTATGAGAAATCACTAGCTTCTGTTGATTTCGCAAACATTAAAGGATCTGCATTGGGTCAATCACAATATCGGACACTAGTATCAAACAGGTTGAGGAGTGAGCAGTCGTATTCGCTTCCGATTTGCAATCCATGGTCGGGTTGAGATTAGGAATGCCATTGGTAAGTCTATATAAAGGTAGCATCTGGGGCAAATCGGAAACATATTCAGAAAATCCTTCTACAAATGTGTAGAGGCTGACATCGAGCTGGAAGATATGTGCAGTGGTTCGTTGATCTCCACAGTCAGGAATCCGTGGTAGCACGCAATAGAAGAATGAAGTGTGAGCTAAAGAGGGTTCGAAGATGCCAGCATCTCCTCACGACGTCCAAACGCCTTCAACCTAGGGTATGTCAACAAAGAGCTTGCAGTGCGGGCAAGCCTCCTTGTCATGACGGTTGCTACATCCTTGATTGGGGCTCGGATTGGACATGCTAACATGGTAGCATTCGCAACACTGAAATTCATACACATTGGGCGTAGGTGATGTTGATGTATGTTAGCTTTCCGTTGCGCTCTCTCACGAGCGGGATTGCTGAAGAAAGTAACACAGTACTGATCTGTGGCCGGTAGGCTAGGCGTGGCCGAATGGTCGTCAGGATCCATCTTGCGTGTCGTTGTCGCAGTGTCAGTAGCGATGTAGAAAGAATCTCTACTTGAAATGTCGACACCGCACTTTTGTAAGCTCTCAGTGCGGCGAGCAGTTGAGACAGCTTCACAACAGACCTGACATGTTGGCATCTGGAAGACATTGTCCGACCGAAATGTTTCAGTCTTGATGGGTGGTCTCGTTCGATTGCAGCGCCTCCTTTCAGGTTTTAAAACCCCTCGTGGGCGCCACACCTATATCGACGTGCCTTGCGCAATGGAGTAGTCGCCATGGAGAGCTACGAAGGAAAGAACCGGAAGGAATTTTCCCCAGCATCGCTCACTCTTCATGCTATGCCCCTTACCCTCTTACGATAGCACAAGGCTACCACTCAGCGTGAGCCTAGATCTGCTCCCCTGGATGTGGAGCCACAGATCTTTTGATTCTTACATCATGACTTTGCCGTCTACACAAGCGACGTCTCAACTCACAGCTGTCACATCTCCACATGCCATGTGTCACCTCACGTCGATCCGGCCCTGCGCAAGCTCGACCAGATGCCAGACCGCGTACAATATTGGATCCGAAATATGCATGTTCAGAAGCATGGCGCCCCACACCTTGCATCTCTGTGCCTAACGCGTCCCTGCTTTGATCCCTGACATGCGAGCAAAAGCAAGCACACCTACCCAATCTATTCAACGTTGGCGCGCAAGGCTTTGCCAAGATCGGAAAGGTCTGCCATCCAATAAGATACAGCCGGCGTGTTGGGCTGCGCGAAGCATAGCCCCGCGTCGACGCCCTTTCGCAGCGTCCGCAGAAGGTGTTAACCGCCATCTACCAAGATCTGAATCTATCGCCAAGTCTGGATCTCGTATCGCCCAGATGCCTAGATCGCATGCCTTGTGGGGTTGCGAAGGCATCAGGATCTCCGGCATTCCCGTCGAGGTACCACGATTCAGCGCGCGCCACGACATCAAGCGCAATTACGAAATGGACGACCGGCGAGTGATGCCGGGCCTGTGAGGCTGCAGCAAAAGAAAGTATTTGGCATTCTGGGCGTGTGAGAGGCCCTTGATGATAACGATGAGAAAGTGGTCGGTCGCGAAAGACGCCGGCCTGAGAGAAACTCTGGCTATGGGAATCTGGGGTTTCCATGGGGCTGGTTGTCGCACAAGCAGGGTTCAGTAGTGTACCACGATGCAGAGTGGGAGAAAACGTGAGTTGAATTCCGATGAGATCGTCCTAGATTACTCATGGCTGTGCAGGTCAAGAGCGGAGGACGGCTAGCACATCCTGACCAGTCAAGTGTCGCTGTGGCCCTTCTACTTTGGTCTGATCCGCCGTTTTTCGGTCTGTCAGTTGCACAGTCCCTTGCATGCTTGTCAGATGTCAACCATCCCGCTTCACACCCTCAAGGAAAATTCGCAGGCATTGAAAATCAAGACGTGTCATTGTGTCCCGCATTAGCCCCGAGTCACGCCCAACAGATGCAGTCCGATCGCGACCACGAACAGGATTCAGCTCCTTGCAACTTCGATCTATCAGCACCTCGTCATCGATCATGACTTGCTTCAATTAATACGAGTGCGAGAGACTAGCTTCTTACGTCAATACTTATGCAGGTGCAGCGGATTACACAACGTGCGGTCATGTTTGCCAACCAATGACCTTGCGTGCCGGGTCTACATTTCTCTTTTGCTTTTTGCCGTAAGCCAACCGCGTAGCTTCGGATACGCGCTTATCGTGATATCGCAAGGGAAGGGTTCTGCCGTTGAACAAAGCTGACGACTTATTATTGTCCGAAGTATTGACATGGCCGCTGACATGGACGCCATCGAAGCTTAACAAGGTTCTGTTCGAGAGCCGGGAAAAGTTCCACCCAAACGCAATGCAACGCCAACCGCTCACCCTACTCCTTGTTGCGAACGAGGAGATAGTTGCGATGGCCGTCTGAACGTTAATTATGAGCACAACAGCGTCCAGGATGTCGTGTGCTTCGGCTTCCATGAGCGAGCGAACGGCGTGTCGATTGGTACGAGCACGATGATGAACGACTGTGCTTGAATGTCAAGGTGGATCTGTTGTTGCATTGCTGGCGCCTGCCATGCACAGGCTTCAAAATTGCATTATCTTCGCGATCGAGACACTGCGACTCAGGGTTCTCACGTGCCTTCCTTTCCATACGGTTTGTACCGCGGTAACGACATTACCCTGCGTTGATCCCCATCCCGAGCCCGCACGTCAAGCGTGAACTAATACGTTTCTATATCACTGACCCACCTTGATACGTCCGCGGATAAACACGACTCTTGCCTGAAGCAGACCTGCGTGCATGATTGCCGTGACAGCTTCCGAAACATCCAGACCACACCTTACGTCTCGAGCCTTGAGGCCAGCCACGTCCTCGAAGCCTTGCAGAGATGTATGTTTCGATGACATGACACAAGACGAACCGCTGTCTCAAGCTTTCTTCCGTGCCGCAGCACCCATGACCGTCCAATAACTCTTTTGTGGCTATTTTTCGGGCAGCCGCGGTGTTCGAAGCGGATTTAAAAATTGGGGTTAGGCTCGGATGCTGCCTCCCGCTGCAGGATTCGAGTCAGCTCTCCAACGCAAGCAAGGTTGGGATGAGCTGAACAAGGAAAGGCGACAACTAAGTACACGTACTGCAATACCGATCGGTGAGATACAAAACGTTAACGTTGGGCGGGTGGAATCTTCCATCTATTCAGCCGTTAGCAAAAGCATGTCGCTGAGATCCCGCAAATGCTGCTGCTTGCGTAGCTTCGCATCCCGTCGCCTCGCCTTTCTCTTGCTGCTCGCTAAGGAATCGTTGAACAGGGTTGCCTGACGATACTGCGCAAGGTTGATTCCTGCGCAGCTCCTGCGTCTCTCGTCCTCCTGATTCAAACTACCGACGTCGCACCGAGCCTCGCGGGCCCGCCGCTTCCAGCGCTTACTCAGGTTGGCAAGTGGTGCCCTTTCCTTGTCGAGTTAGGCTCGTGATAGCCGCCTGCTGCCACACCTCCTTCCGCCATTCGCTTACAGACGCTATAACTTGGGGTGGCTTTCACAGTGGCGAAGTCAGATCAGCAGACAATCTTTCGTTTCCTGTTCTGCTGCAGAAACACTTGAATATGGCATGATGGTCTGATTCCAGAGGTTGTCTGTGCGCAATCTGCACCTGCCTCGCCAAGATGGGGAAGCGGTTTGACAGCCCATATGCGTCGTTTCTGCCGGCAGCCACAGGTATGACACTCTTGTTCCGGACTCCGAATTAAGAAATGAGTTGAGCGTTGGGCATCTGATATGTCTGAATTTGTGGACGCTCATGCATATCGAGAATTGCGATGTTGGGATGTTGGCCTTCGTCCAGATCCCTAGACCCTGAGCGGATGTTCGTACGGGCCGCTTCCGCGACGAGGGCTGACGTGGCTTCGTGGGTGTTGTCGTGAGGTGACATTCGTTGTTCTCGGTGTTTGATCCCTGATATCGAGCAGCGATTGTGCCTGCAGAAGATGTCGCTGATATCATCGACGCCGTTCAACCGTGATGAGCCCATTTCACGCGTGGTTCGATCGTCACACTAGCCTGTCACAGCCTTAAAGTCTCAACATCACGTTACGGACCGAATTCGTACTTGCGGGCTCTCGACGGCCGCTACCATCTCACCCAACCAAGATCCAGGTCAGCACGCAAACCGTTAAACCACCGATACAATTGGAAGCTTGTCACTCATCGACACAGCGATTTACCCGAAGCGGGTCTTCTTCCGTGATCGACATCTATGAACATCCATCAGGCTGGGGCATTCCAATGTTGTTGATGTCAATTAACCGATCAGCTGGAAACGAACTGGACGAGCAGGTTACTTATAAAGGCCTAAGTTGCCGAGCGAATTGACGAGATGCCGACGGTCGGTCTTGCATGAACCACAGATCTGCAGAAACGAGGCGAGGCAACTCTTGTGATGGGACGTGTGAAGGTAATGAGGCTGAGTGTAGGATCATTGCTACGTGGAGAGTCATCGCCGTCGTTGTTGACAACTTGACACAGCGGTTGCATCATTGCGTTGAAGTCCCGGATGTTCTGGATGGCCCAGCCCGCTGACCCGCCTGCATCGGCGTGCATGGGACATGCATGCCCATGACCCCTACATGTGTTCATTCAGGAGACCATCAGCTCTCCATGCACTCTACCGCGACACCATCTTGCTTTCGAACCCAATTGCCCCATGTTCCCAACACCTTCAAACTCTCCATCCAGTCGGAAAAGGAGCGTGTGCGAAATGCTGTGATTCGTTGCGGATACATTTCCAAGTGTTCTTGTTCCGGGTAGCCCCGCTCGACAATCGCCATAGCTAGGCCCATTGAAGTCAAGGGCATGTAAGAGCGGTTTAGCTGCATGCAAGTGATGTTATAGTGCGTTTAGACTGTCTCCGGGCGGTCTGACTGGTCAGCACAGATAATTCTGCTGCCGTATGAGCAGAGCTGCTGCAGCTCCAGTCTGTAGATGTGTTTCTCCTTGATCCGCCGATGGGCTTGCAGCTAAATCGGACGCGTCCCGGTGAACAGCAAGCAAGGACCGCCAGCTCCTGCTCAGGGGATCTATAATTGAACTATGTGCAATTAGTGTCGACCCGCTTTGCAGATTGTAGTTTCGTTTACGGGCCGCTTTGACACTGGCGCTGGCGCACGAGCACCCTTCCGCAACCAAGCTCGGTCCACCCTTCGGTCCCAATGTCATCGACGCATGGACAAGGTTCCCTACGATTGTGTCGAGAGCGGAAATTGTAGTAGACGCAGTGCAAGCACAATTGCTGGGGTCGGAAATGCCATGAGATTTGATACATGGAGCGTCATCTCAGCCTTGGGCTGGCCACAAATGGAGTGAAGAAAGTCCAGGTTGGACGGTGAAGTGTATGGTTGCGTACATCGTCTGGTACATAAGAGTCGTGGAAGGCGAAATATGTAGTTGTGAAGAGAGAGATAAGAAATACATGGATATACTGAGGATTCGAGGGCTTTCGCAATACCACTTCGCAAGAACATTGCGAAGTAGTGGAGCGAGCCAATATGCCGGCGCCGATCGACGGCCCTTTCTCATGCTCCAGTCTTGATCATGCAGGACGGTAAAGGGCATGTCCAAGGACGACGATACTTGCAGAGAAAATCAAAGGGGTATAACGGATGTCCTTCTTTTACCAACACCAACACCAAGTCAATATGCAGATGCAAGTCGTGTGCCAAAGGGAGAATGATGTTGCTAAGATGTCGAGGCTTATGGTGAGTCGGGCTTTCGGACCGCTGGTACCGGGCTTATGCTCAACCGCTTCTGCTGCTTCGATGCGGAGTGCGGCTCATGTGGAATTTCGGACTTGCGCTTGTTGCTAGTACTCGTGGTAGGAGTGTGGCCGTTGGTTGCTCCATCTGATTGAGGCGTCGCAGCCGAGGCCTTGGGTCCATCGTCCAGAGAAGTCGTCGAGTACGGACTTGGTTGGCGGCAGCAATGGCTGTGGCGCCATTTCCAGTCTTCGTACGCAGCGTCAGCCTTCTTCCTCTCGTTACGCAGTCGATCGATCAAGTTGCCAGCGAGCCTCATGTACTCAGCGTTGTCTTGAGCTGGGGCAATCTGGTCGTTGTCCATGTCAGGGATTGGCCGTCTCCAAGCCTCGTTGCATCCAACGCAGCGCTCGACGGATGGCTCGCGGTCTCCACGATCCCTGGATTCTCTGGCAGGTCGTGGTGGCTGAGGGTCAACTAGACGACTGCTTCCATTGGATGCTGGCGTTGGCGGCTCCTCTGAAGCGGAAACTGGGATAGGAGAACTTCGTGGCTGCTCTGGCTCGGCGATAACTGCAGGCGCGATGGGTGGTGTCGGTGGTTCGTTGCGGGGCTTCTGAGAGGGCGGCATATTCTCAGACGTGTAGTTCGCGGCAAACCTGACGTTGTAGCGTTGTTGCCGGGTGCCAAAGTTGTTTTGCTGGGTAAAGAACTGTTCGGGGAGAGAAGAGGGTCCAGTGATGTTAGGTCTTGATTCCGAGCCGTTCCTTATGTCAACGGGAACGGTGCGTTCTGTGCTGTGCTCATGTGATCTCGGTGACGCCGCCGAGTAGGGTGCGCCTGAAGACAGAGATTTGGAGTGCTGGCGAGCTGGCAAATGGGCTCCTGCCTGGCTTGGGTGAGTCTCGCCCTGGTGTGGGGCAGCAGATGGGGCAACAGATGGGGCATAGGCTGGAGCAGAAGAGGCGGGTTGGTAAGAATTGAGCCTTGGACTGACGTGACGTGTGTCGTCCTTTGAGCTCTGGTGCGAATAAGAAATATTAGATTTGGACAATTGGGCGTCGTTGCCCGTCTCGAAGCGGTGCTGGTCAATGGCTGAATCTTGGCGCGCTTGCACCGTCGAACGAGAAGCGCTGTGCGCACCTGACGACAACGTCGACTGTTGATGCGCTGGGTCTTCCTTTGGCGGGTTCTGGCGACGAAGAACAGGCTGCTGGTACACCTTGACACTCTCTGTTGGTGGGCGCTGTTCCGTAGGGCTGGGAGCAGGGTCAGTTCACACGAGGTCGTCACCAATGGGGTGGGTTCTGCTCACCTGACCGGAGGGCTGGTCTGGCGGTGGTTCACGGCATTCCAGTACGATGAGGCCGCGGAGGAAGCAGTAGTCGGTGGCAGAGAGACAGACGGCAGGGTGGAGCGCGCATAAGAGTACTCCGGGCGGTGGTGGTACGCAGGAACGGTGCTGTTTGCGGACGGACGTGTCGACAGCAGCTCAGCAACGCTGGGAAGGGTTCGCACGGGAGCGGGTGGCTCGGTGTGCTGGGGCGATCCGTAGGCGCGAGGATCGCGAGGCCAGTCGCCAGCCATGGCGGGCATGAGTCCTTTCAAGTGCGTTGCTGCAGCGAAGGCAGCGTTGATATGGGCCTGGGAGCAGCGTGGCAGCGTGAAGGACGACGGTCGCACAAGAGGAGGAGTACAAGTCTTACAACGGGCAGGCGCGAAGGGTCTAAGGTCCTGCCATTCCGTCGCTCTGGAGTCTCCGCTCTGCGGCGTGGACGATGGATGAACTCCCTGCTGGCTAGCTCTTAGCTGGCTCTGAACAGGCCCTCTGGCGCTGCGCGGGCGCCCTCATTTGTGGAGCATGCCGTGTGTTGGATCCACCGCTGCGAGGTGATTCCACGACGATGCAAGGCATACCTTAGGCCGGGTTAGCCTGGCTCCAGCGGCGACGGGAGCATCGGAAGCGCATCCGCGTCGCTGCGAGGGGGATGGCGTGGTTAGGCCGCGTGCAGGGGTACACGATGCTGGGTGCTGCTGGACGCCGCTGGTCAGACGAGCTATACCGCACTCACACCCAGCGGCCCACGGATAAACATACCGAACTTTCCCTTCGCGGACGCTGCATCCCACAGCGTTCCCGCGAGCGCACCAGCGTCGAGTCGCCCTGCGTGCAGCGTCGCGCCGCAGCTGGCAGGGCACCGGCGCGCAGGCGAGCTGTGCTGGGTGAGGCTCGCAGCCCGCGGTTCCAGAGGCAGACGCTGGCGAGCACTGGTGCCGGCTCGTGGCCCATCGCTGTTCTTCAACGACATTCATGCACCTCCTGATCGCGCGCGCATCGTATTGCCTTCATTCTGTGAGAGCCGAATTCGTGCAGTCGCCCCGTCAGCCGTGCTGCCCGCTTATTCTGCACCGCACCAGTGCGCGCCAGGGGGCACACAATGTCCTGCACCTCGCAGCAACAGGCACACTCCTCCCTCCCCCGGCCACCTGAAACTCGACCCTCATCTGCCCAAAGTGACCCTGTCTGCGAGTCTCCACTCCGCGCGGCAGTAGCCGATTACTGATGCCGCGGGACGCTCCGAATTGAAGGGATTTCTGGGAGAGGCAGTCAGTCCACCGCAGCGTCGGAACTATCGCAGCGAGATGAGCAAAACAACGAATCCTCGCACCTGCAAATATCGCGGTTCTCCAGCGAGGCCTCCTTCTGGACATCCCCTGTCTGCATCGAGATCAGGTCCTGCTTGGGCTGCGCAGCGCTGATTTGATCCTTCTCATGCCGCCCGCTTCGGCTAGCGCGCCTGCCCACTTGGTAACGCTCAACATGCGAGCCTGACATCCCGTGAGCCGCCTTTCAGATTTGCGCTGCCTCAGTCTTCACCGATCGCAGGCAGAAGTCAGCAAGTAAAATCCCGGGTCGGCTGCGTAGTGCGTTCCATCTCGTGTGCCGACATGGCCAGCGTTGCGTTTTCGGCTTACCGAGCCTCTTCTGATTGGCCCACACTCGGCCCCTCGTCCAATCACAGCGCTGTAGTGGGCTCAACTTCAGCCTCTCCAGAAAGGATCTCACGTCCACGCCGCGAGACATCGAGCGGTGTGCACTGCCTTCTGGAATGCAGCCTGAGCCTTGCGGCTCTCGTTTCGACTACCGAAACTGCCATCTTCAGCTCTGGCGAAGGACGAAACATCAGGTCACGGGTAAACCTCACTTGTTTCGCTTGCCTCTTATGGCTAGGTGCATGGTGACATGCTGCAACACTACCCGGCCCACGAACGGAGATCCCTTCGCTTCGCCAGTCATGCAAAAATGATGAGCATAAGCGACGGATTATACCCGTTCATCCTTGCGGTCCAGCCAGTATCACCGTATTCAGTACCTTCCCTTTGGGTTGTCGAAGTCATGGTGACATGACCCGCTGCGATGTTGGACGTTGAACCTTTGAACGCCTGCAGGGTTGTCCACCATCCCCGATCCCAGCAGTGGCTTCGGAATGTCTCCATGACATGCAAACTTATTGTCCTCATGTCTCCACTTGCCGGACGGACGATATAGCGGCATTCCGTCGAGTCAAGAATTACCCGGCCCGAACCAGCAGATCCATTTATCTCTCGGATTGCTTTTCGCGAAGTTTCACAAGACTTCTCCTCTCGTCACACAAGAGCTTTGTAAAGCGGAGCGATCAAGGCATGCAATGTACTTGATACAATCGCACAAATGCAGGTCAGCAATCATGCTATGGCCGGCAACATCACCTTGTACAGGTCGTGGTCTGACATGTACCTCGACCAGTGTAGTTCACTGTTCTCTAACGGAAGGCTTTCTGGCTGTGCACCTTATCATAAGCGCGTGTCTCAGGCCGCCTTACCGGTTGGCTCTTTGTGTCACCTAGCTGATCACGTCACAACAGGGCAAGTCCGCCTGGATGGATTGCCATGTGATGCATGAGCTAAGCCTTACCTAGGTAACGAGTCTCTCGCACCCCTACTTCCGGGAGCGCTTCCCCGGCCACCGTGCAGGTAAAACCTACACTAGCCTGAAGCCACGGCTCAACGCTCAACGTCACGTCGCCAATCAAGAAACATTTATGGTGGTACAAATAGCATGTTTGTACCCACATCGTAACGCGCACGACAAGTTGCTCTCAGACACTATAGCCTCGCTTAGACGCGCATGCACAACATCAATCCGGGGATCCCCAACTCGCTGGCGACAGGCCATGGCACTGGACGCTGCTGCAGACGGGTCAACAACTGTCCGTGCCAGACCGCTCGCCTTACAACGGCTTTTCGTAGTCCCTCGCCTTGCGCAGCGTCAACATTGCATGTGTACATATGCATGGGTTATCAAGAAGAGACCAGTGGTGATGGCGCTCGGGCTGGGCTGGCTGTGGGTGGCTGCATGCTATGTGGTTGTGATATGACCCAGTCGCCAACTTCGTCGCGTACAGAGTGCCCAGCTTGGTTGCTCATAATTGCACAAAGGTCTGCAGTCGCATCTTGCCTCCAGGTTGGCTTTTCACGCGCCTGCGCTTGCTTCACGGCTTATTGCGACCTACCGTTTAGTCGCGACACATTCCGTTTCTGAACAGCGCACAACGTGGTACCGCTGTGCGGTCTCCCTCTTGCTTGCTGTCACATTCTGTCGGCTCTCAATCCCGACCTGTGAGACCCCTGGCTCTGCGAGCAGATGCACTGAATTTTCGACTTCGATACTTGGTCCATCCCCATCTCCTCGCCGTACAAATGACTCGATGCTGCCCTGAGGTTTCAGCAACAGCTAAGAACGGACGTGGTCTGGAATTTTGCATGTCCAGCTTCGCGCTGCGGTCCACCTTCCTGGGCTGTACGTTCGTCGCTCTAGCGACTTCAGCCGGCGGATGTACTGCTGCCTAGTACATCATGCCGTTATGAGACCGAAACTCAAATTATGGGGAAGTTCGTTGCTTCGCCCACTGAACGTAGCGGTCAGGCTCCTCGCCCAGCCCTGACGTTGGTCACTAGTTGAACGAGATGCGCACTCTCTGTCGTCGATATAGCGAACCTAGTCGTAGGACCCCAACACTCACATCGGCTCCGTTGCTCTCAGTGGATCCAGGAAGTAGCGTTGGAAGCCGTTGGGATGTCGGCTTCGGTGCTATATGCCGGCTTGGTTGGCCTTGCGCTGCTGCGTGTGTATACTCTCAACATCATTCCTCTTCCATTACGGTCCTTGCAAGCATCCATCCTGGCTGTCAAGTCATGTTTTCGTAAGCGACTTGAATGTCAATGAGCCAAAGGGAACGAGTCGCAAGGACGAGGATACAAACCGACCAAGACATCTGGATGGTCGTCTGTGTCGAGATGCAACGCAGAACTGACGCTCCGTATGCAGAATTTGTCCCCAATGGCGCCCCTCTTGCTTCGAGCGCTGTCGCAATCAGTCACGATGTGTTAATGCTGCATCCATAGCTGCTAACGCGTTTGCCTCACAAGTTGCAGTTCCTGAGTTGAGAAAACAGTTCGTGCGGATGGTCGCAGTGACGTAAGCTGGCACCTTCCACGTTTCGGGAGGACCCACTGCCCTGTCGATCACTGAGACCCTGAAAGAGCCAGCGACTTCGAACCTCCTCAACTTCCGTCTTCACACTGATAACGTCAGTCGTCGCTCCGCTCACATCGCGTTATCCTACCTAACCTCAACATGCCGCCACATGAAGGTCTCGTTCACCAGCAGGAATATGATTGGCGGGATTCGAATGTCGCCCTTATCAACTCCGACATTGACCACAAAGTCAAGTTTCAATCCGCGGCCAGCGAGCCAGCATGGAACAACGGCATCATCGGCACCCAAGCAGGTCTCTTCGTTTGGCGCATCGAAGACTTCAAAGTTGTGCCCTGGCCCCGTGAGAAGTACGGCAGCTTCCACGAGGGCGACTCGTACATCGTCCTGCACACCGAAGAAGTCAGAGGCGACATCGAGACGCATCTTGTTCACGATATCTTCTTCTGGCTAGGACGTGCGACATCGCAAGATGAGGCTGGTACCGCAGCGTACAAGACTGTGGAGCTTGACGAGTTCTTGCATGGCGCCGCGACGCAGCACCGCGAGTTGCAGACTGCGCCTTCAGACGCTTTCTCTACGCTGTTTCCGCGCTTGAAGATTCTGCGCGGTGGTGTACGATCTGGGTTTAATCATGTCGAGACCAGCGAGGAAGGTCAGCACACAGATACTCTGCTCCGTGTGTTCAAACATCCGAGCTCCACCGCCGGCCGCGACGCAGTTCTTGTGCATGAAGTGGAACCTACCTGGCAGAGCTTGGACGAGGGCGACGTCTTCATCCTAGACAAGGGTGACAAGATCCTGGTCTGGCAGGGCAAGAAGTGCGCCCCAATGGAGAAGTTGAAGGCTGCGCAAGTCATCCACGATCTGACAATTGCCAAACATGTCGATGTCGAGGTAATGAGTCAAGAAGAAGCCAGGAGCAAGGTCGTCGTCGACTATCTCGGCGGCCGTGACCTGGACTTTGGCACTAGATTCGAGTGCGCACAACCAGTGTCAGCTGCCACTGAGCGCGACGTCAAGAAGCTATCTAAGCTGAGCGATGCAGAAGGCGAGCTTGCGTTTGATCTGGTCAAGGAGGGCAATGGTATTGGGAGGGAAGATCTAGATGGCGGTGATGTATTCCTGCTGGATGTGGGCAAGAGTATCTGGGTGTGGGAAGGGAGTGGGGCCAGTCGAGCGGAAAGAGCATCGTGGCTGAAGGTGGCGCAAAGATACCTGGGAATGCAGCCTGATGCGAATGAGCTAAGCGTTGCAAAGGTCAAGCAGGGCAATGAGGGCAAGTCTTTCTGGGGTGCTGTAGGAGCATGAAAAACCAACAGCAACCAAGACGTCAGTTCGAGACCATGAACAGACGAGCATCATCATTCTTTGTGGTGGAAAACAACAAGGCCTTGGATATTCAGCACCGGTTTCTGAGTGGGGGCAAATGGCCTTCTTGAGCGTCTTGCCAGAGTCTGGGGACTGCTGAGGAACGAACCTTGACAGCGTTAGCTGGACCTTCATTGCGATGTTTGGGGCTAAGGCTTACTCGATATCGCGCTTTCGCTTCTCGCCGACGGTCGCGGGACGATGAGCCAAAGACACAGTATTGATGCTCTGACTACGCAACAGCTTGTTCTCCTCCTCCAGTGCCTCGGCCTTCCTCTTCTACTCTTTGAGCGCCTCGGCCTGCTTCTTGAAACCCTCCTCCTTTGCCTCGGTCTTTTCCTTCCAGTGGTCAATCTGGCCATCGCGGTCGTCGATATCGTTCTGCAGGCAGATGTTTTCGAAGTCTTGCTCTTGTATGACCTGAGCTTGCTTGGCCTCAGTGTCGAGGGAGTTGTTCAACTCGCGGCGCATGGTTACCAGTTGTCGCGTGAGATCGAGCTGTACATACGCCTCGTGCTTGGCGATCTGGTCCTTCTCCATCTTAAGCAGCATGGCTTCTTTCGCAAGCTCATTGGGGTGTGCACGAGCGAGACTCCTGCATGCTTGTAACGTCACACGGGAGTTCTGGTGCGCATCGACCATGTCGATTACCATAGTGCGGCTCGAAACCTGCGTGATGGTGAGCTCGCGACCAATGATGTGTGCTCATCGACGCTCGCGATCAGCTTCGCCCTTATAGTAAGCTATAATCTCGTGAGACCTGCTGAGCAGACCCTGAGTGTCTTCGAGCTCCGCTTGCAGCTTTTGTAGTTGCGGTGCAGGCGTCAGAGCTAGAGGCAAGCGTTTCGCCCGCAGCAACAGTATCGCTAATGGTTGAGTCGTGGTCCATGGTCGTTCGAGAGTCCATGATCGGTCGCGGTGGTTGGTTGCGGTTGAGGCGGAGGGTAATTGTATGTGTAGATGGTACAGTGAATCGGTCGTTGCGACCTACTTGCAGATGCGCGCGCCACGCTTATTGGTGGCCCCACAACGACTGCACGTTGTCGAAGTGAAGGGCAGTGTTACAGACGCCGGCGAGTCTAATCGTTCGAAGGGGCCCTCAACATACCTGGTAGACCAGAAATGGTTTCCGCACATCGACATTGTGGTGGATAGGTATCGCTCCATGGCCAACTCTGGAGCCACCTGAGAGCAACAAAGGTCAATGATCTTTGCTTGGTAGGCAGAGATTCTCCGGTTCATCACGACTCTGCAACTGGGGTTTAGCCTGTCTCGCGCGCTAGGCACTACCAGCACACCGACATCGGGAAGGGCCCATACCTCTTTTCACTGGGGATCACATCTTGTCCCGCACACTGAATGAGCACGTTGCATCACTTTCACCGTCTTCTCTGAACGTCATTGCGCTCGTGCGCTGGTCCAAGCTTCAGCTGCCCGAGCACTTCATGAGCGCACCACGCGCCCTCCAAACTCCTGTTTCTTCTCACCTTGGTTCTCAACCACTTGTCTTTTCTTCACCACTCGCCAACCACCTTGCTGCGAACGTGGCTTAACCAGCTTTGCGACTCACTGACATCCAGCAACCTTCACACTCTTTGGGCATCCGTCACTGCTTTCGGGCGTCACTGTCTGCACTCAAAGGCCTCGGAGATGGCCCACGCCTAGGTATTCCTGGACTGCAGGCATACTACCATGACAGTGACGAGTTGGGACCGCATTTGTCTCCCGATTTCGCCGACTGACCTTGAGCGCCTTATGCGACCGAATTTATTAGGCTGATTGGCCGGTCGCAGGGCATGGTCGCTCAGCGTCAGCTTGCTACTTTGATTGACCATGAGGATCTCGAGACACATGCGTTATCTCATCTCACTAGGGAGTGTATGCCCGAAACTAGAGAGTGCGTGCTCGCAGGTCATGCACCAGGCCGGCCTTGAGCCGTGTCCTGGACTTCGGTCACTTCTTACTTTTCATTGACTGTCGCCTTCAGGGTGCCTTTTGAGGAAGAGCTTTTGAGTCAGATTACATGTCATCGACGTCATTTATTCAGTTGGCAGTTGATGACTTGGTTTCTTCGTCTGGAGCTCTTTCACGCGCCCACCATGACGGTGAAGTGAAAGCGTCCGGCGCGTGGTCACAGCAGAAACTTCTCACTCACATGACCCTTCCTCCCTCCACGACGCTTCAGTTCTCGACACTCTACAACACCGAACATTCGACCGCAAAGGATCAGTTACCTCCTTGTTAAGACGCGCAAATGACCAGAATTACCGAACGCTTCGCTTCCAATCGTGGCACTCGCCTGCTCAATCTGGAGCTTCGCAGACTTGAAGAAGACCCCCGGATTGCCAATACATCGTACATACACATCATTCGCACAATGCACACCGAGCTGATGCATTTGTCAACCGAGAACCTGGACTTGAAAGGTGAACTGGACACGGCCAAGAAGTCTGCGCGTAAGCTGTCACAGCAGCTGGCAGAACAAGAAGATCTACAGGCCGCAAAAGAGAACGATAAAATATGGGCCTTAGAGACAGTCAGGACGATGCGCACGAAGCTTTAGACGGCGCAGGAAACATGCGTCCGAGAAAAGAACACAACGAGCAGCTGCATAAGTATGCCATCAACCACACAGCTCCAGCGGCACCCACTGCCTCAAATGGAGAAGAGGAAGCGTAAGTAATACCCCTATAAGCACCCGCATGTATTGACTGTATCGTTGAGTTCCACAAGCACCGCTTCTTCACACTACCCATATCCTCCCGCGAAGAAATGCAAGCTCGAAGACCCGATCTTGCCCTACCCACGCAACGTCGTCTCATGCACGCAGTGCTATGCTCATGGAATAGACTGCAGTCACGACACGTCCTGCCAACCTTGCAAGGAGAACAAGAAGCGCTGCAAGCGCAAGCGTTGCGCGACCTGGGACGAAGGAGAGAACAAATGCCCGAACCGCAATTGCTTCTATGCTCATCCTGAAGACGGGTACTCGAACACAGTCGACATGACGGATGCTCAGATGGATCCGGGCCTGCCGCCTGTCAAGGCTGTCTCTCGGTGGTGATGGAGACATGGCAGATCCGAGACATGGGCGCCTGAAAGAAGTGGACAAATGGAATCATGGAAGTCATCAGGGCTGCAGGAACTTTTCGCGAAGGTTTAACGCACTCTGTGCGATCATAGTGGCAACGGAGGCAGCCTCACACGCGGTGCGGTATCTCGCAAGGATGGGAAAGAGCAGCTCGCGCTGAAGTAGGAAGTGTAAAAATGGAGAATGGAGTAGCTATTACACGAAGCGAAGGCAGCAACAATTGAGTTCTGCACTGCTACATATAGGATTCGTTCTTTCACATCGCACCTCAGTCGTTACTTCAGCACAAGTCGTGCCTAGAACTTGCCAGAGATCTTCTCTGTGATACTCGGTCTCCTCTGCGTCGAGTCCTCACCAGCAGCAGCCACGCTAGCCCTACGTACAGCTTCCTGCTGCTCCTTCTCATTGCGGCCCTCAAAGCTCCATAGTGCGGGGCAAGGACCAACCTTCTTCCTGAGGACCCATGTCTTGATCCACCACGGCAGAACGGTGAAGCACTGGTGGCGCATGAAAGTGCGCTGAGGAATCGCGAAGATGTAATCAAGCTCCTCGAGCGTCCTCTGCTTGGTTTCAGGAACGAACAGGAAGATCATAACGAAGGCGATGAGGTTAAAGCCCGCGTACAGACCAAACGAGCCGACGGGCGTAAGCGCAGCCAGCATGCGAGGGAAGGTGATGGACAAAACGGACGCCCAGAACAGGCAAGTCGCAACTGCCCATGACATGCCGACTTCTCGGTGAGAAAGAGGGAAGACTTCTGCCGAATACGTGAACGGCACAGGTCCCTCGCCAGGTGAGTACCAGGCATCGAACAAGTAAATGAACAGGGCGACGAGACCAAGGTGGGCCTTGTTGGTCTCAGGAATCAAGTAGCAGAGACCTGCAGCAAGCAGGGTCCAGGCCATCTGAGGGAACGTGAACAAGAGGAGGGTTCGGCGACCGAAGGTATCGATTGTCCAGATAGCTGGCCATGCGAAGAGGAAGTTGACCAGGCCGAATCCCATGGATGCAAGCAAAGCCTCAGTGTTGTTTGCGCCAGCCTGTTCAAAGATTGTGCTGGAATAGAAGGCAATGATGTTGACTATGCAATGTTAGCCTATGATACTCTTCGCACAATAGCTTTACTTACTTCCGCACATTTGCTGGGCGAGCATGACCGTGCCGGATGCGACAGTGGCTCTTCGCAGACGAGGCACAGTGAAAAGCTGGGTGAAACGGGTAATGTAGTTGTTCCTGACCGTGTAGGCGCCGGCCTCGGCACGAAGCTGGGCGTGAATGTAGTAGAGATCGCGGGCAGCTTGAAGCTCAGTATTGCGGAGGCGCTTGAGTGACTTGTAGGCTTGCTGCATCTTGCCCTTCTTGATGTACCATCTCGGGCTCTGGAGATTGTCAATCAGTCATGTCGCCAAAAGTTGTCGGAAGAAGATAGTGACATACCTCTGGGCAAAAGAACACGCCGATCAGGAGAGGCAAAGCGGGGAGAAGGGCAGAGCCGAACTGCAGTCTCCAGGCAATTTTGCCAGTGTCTTTCACAGCCAGGTTGGCGACGGTTCCAAGGAAGATTCCAAAGGCAGTCCACAGTTGCCATGTCATGACAAGAGCTCCACGAATGGAAGCAGGGGCGTTCTCAGCCGCAAAGATAGGTACTGTGGCGCCCTTGCATCCCATGCCGATACCGAGAAGGAGACGAGTAACGAAGAGCTGCTCCCATGTTTGAGAGACAGCTGATCCAATAGGGGACAGAGCGCAGAAGATGGCAGACACGAAAATGCAGCCGCGACGCCCGAAGAAGTTATTCAAAGGATCCGAGCACCAGCATCCGAAGAAAGCAGAAGCGATGTAGGGACCGGCGTTGATCAAACCTTGTAGCCACTGGTTGCGCTCGGCATTAGGGTTGTCTTTGGTGGGGATACCGAGTGCGTCAGGGAAAGACAAGTTGGCACCGTTCGAACCGGTTTGATCCCTGTGATCATGATCAGCGATGTGTACCTTCGACATAGGTGAAAATTTGCCCACCATCCTTGAACCGCAGCGCCAATAGAACAGAGAATGATAGTGAAGTAAAGGATGCGAGGCTGTCGCCACTTGTGGAGCGTCTCGTTGGCAATTGCGACTTTCTCATCTTCCGTCATGCCAGGTACGGAGGCGAAGTTCGTGGGGTCGCGCGAGATGAGTGCGCCCTTGACGAGCAGGGGGTGGATCTCCTCAAATCCATACTCTTTGGCGAAACCATTGACATCGGCAAGGCACTCTTCCTCGCTCATATGAACGAGTGGGTTCTGGATCCTGGTTACGATATCAGTGAATGTTCGATGGACTAACAAGGGGCAACTCACTTCGCAGATGCTACGCCACTCTGTGGATTGGTCACGTTGACCACGCCTTTCTCCTCGTAGATGCTGCAGGTAGTTAGTGCTGCTTCACTAAAACTTTGATATGCAGGCAAGACTCACACATCCTGTCTCTCGGCTTGAAGCTTTCCGTTGTCAGCCATGATGGGAACCCGAAGCAGGAACGCTGAAGCTTGGTTGATCACCACGCAGGGAGAGCGTGGAGTACTTATGCAACCATTATCGCGGTAGGAAATGAGGGGTCTCCGCACTATGCGGTCGGACCTTCACCCCAGAACCCACGCAAGCGTCCGCAACGCTGCCCACGCATACGCTAGCCAGGTAGACCGTGATGAAGACTAGGCTGCAATGGAAATGATCAGCATCAAGTCCTCCCTGCACAAGGCAAACTTTGTGGGCTAGCAGAGCCTCAGCGTATCTTTCGAGGGGCGCTTGTGCGACGCTCGTCTACATAACGCCAGCCTCTCTCATAGTCACATATTCAACAACATTCCAGATGGGGCATGGCAACTGTGCAACCCGAGCTTGTGCGACTGAGAACGATCAGTCAAGCCTGGTGCCCAGAGATCTTGTCCTCAGAGGCTTGCTCTTGATCGGACTTAGCGTGGGTAGAGTTAGGCTTGTCATGTGCTGAGTTCTCCATGGGGATGACCTCAACATGCACCAGGATTTATCACTAGCGCCGGGGTGGCCGCTGCGGACAGGAAGCTAGCCATCTCGCAAGCTGCTTCAACCAAACGGCTTTGAGTGGGGCTGGAGGCGTGTCGCATGTCAAGGTTTCATCGAACGTGCAAGTCGAAGTTGTTTTCGATCAAGCGCGTGCTGCTGGTATGGATGGGAGCTGGAGAAGTCGCGAACAAGCGCAAAGCGCAGGAAGGCGATGGAGATCTGCAGCTGTCAGCTTTTGACCAAGTCTCTATCACAGCCTCTGCGAAAATGGACTTGAGATCCCCAGGATTGCTGGGCCTGATTTTCGTGATCGTCGGGCTGGGCGGCAGAAGCTTTGCTAAGCACCATGCCCAGCAATGACGGTGGTGGCTTCCGGATGAAAACCTCCGGCCACACAAACGCGCTTTCAAAAGCATCTCTGTGGACTCATTTTTAAGCCCCCCTGCGCTTCACACAACGCCACGTGAGGGGTCTTTCTGGTGAATTCGAGTCGAAGAGCCTGGAACCAGCCTTGCGCGTCAGTAGTCTTGCGCAGCCTGCGGCTATCACGGATTGCCGCATGAGGCAATTGTCGCAACGTTCGGCTGCGCGGCGCACTCCGAGGCACACAAGCCGAACCAGACTTCGACAAGTCGGGAATAAGGTTTTGCGGGAAAGCAAGAACCATCAGCGCCCGCGGAGTCTGATCCAGTCTAGAACATAGACCCGCGCTTTCTTTTACATCCGAATTGTCGGCATGCGCAAGATAATAATTCGATAGTTCGTTGGACTGGATCTCTGGGCTGAGCAATCTCCAGCAGACATCGTTGGAGAGTGAAATGGAGCTAAGCGGCTGAACGAGATGCAACGCAGAGCCGCAAGCGCATCGTGCTAGTGTAAGAAGTGACGAGGTTTCATCGAATCTGGAAGTTTTGTGTCGCGTGAGTGCGCAGATGGTTAAGGTAGTTTGCGTTTGGTCGTGCCTTAAACGCTCACGCGAACTGTCACGTTGCAGAAACCTCAACGTAGGTACTAGATCTTCGAGAAACACGAGGCAGTTTTATTTGCCAATGCATCACTTGAGAAGAGATGGACCCTCTGGTGGCTATAACACTCTTGCTGACACTTTCATTTCGCCACATTTCAGTACATAGGTAGTTTTGGTACAGGCTTTTTCTCCACGCGATCGTATAACATCGCCGAAACATTGTCTTCAACAACAAGCCCGCCATAAACGCCTTATGCTCCACAACGCCCATGCTTGCTGCTGACAACATCACATCCTGAGAAACGCCGAGAAAGACTGTGTGATCATCATCGAACATGGAGCATCAAAGACCTCCGGGGTGCACCAACAGTTGAGCTGGGGCCTAGTAGCCGTAAGGACGACCGCCCGCGCGGGCCTCTTGAGCATCACGCTTGAGCTGCTCATACTCCTGGGCGAGGTCGGGGAATGCAGCCAACGCCTCTTGAGCGGGAAGAGGGATGTCAGCAACCGTCTTCTCCCAACCGTTGTTACGACGGCACGTGATACGGATCAGCTCGTGCATGCAGTCAAGAGCAACCGTAATCATCTTCCTAGTCCATGCTGGGTCGAGGCTGCCGTTCGGGTTCTTGAGAGACTGTGTGTACGGGTTGATCAGAACGGTCCAGGCGAAGTTTTGCTGGGACGGGTTGACGGGGGTGGGTGCGCGCTGTCCCCCACACTCCTTGCCGAGCTTGTAGTATGTAGCCCAGAGCTGGTTGAACTGCTGCGCGAAAGGGTTGGCCGGTACCTCATCGAAGGCGCTGGCACTGTCGTGCTGGCCCTGACGGAAGGCCATCTCTTGGACGGCAACAGGTTCGGGCACACCAGCTAGGGAGGAAAACTGATGATACGGAAGAACAGTCCTAGAGGTATTCAATGCGTTCGTGGAAGGACGGCCTCCAGTGCGGAGGGCGTCGCGGTTGGCGGCACGCGCAGCATAGCCAGTGCGGGGAGGCGGGTTGTAATACTGGAAGAACGTGTCAGCTAAGGTCGATGTAGGAGCGTGGAGGTAGTCATACCGTTCCCGAACTATGGCTGCCAGACGATGGTGGCGAGCCTGAAGAGGAGCTCCTTCTATCATGCTCGGATCCCGCCGTTGCAACGAGAGCTGCATAGAGTTTGGTTGTTTGGAACTCGGTCGAGTTGCGAGTACGACTTGCGTAGCCGTTCGAGTACTACAGCGCACGTGCATCAGCCTGGAGTTAGTCAACACATTGCTGTTGGTGAAACGTACCTGGTGTCTGGACATGGTCTATCCTGCCTCGATGTAACGGTGGGAAAGTGGGGTGAGGGAGCGAAGATTTCTGTTGTGACCGTAGGTGGAGGAAGGTGCGAAAGGCGCCGCCAAGCCAAGCGTTTGCACGATAGATTTCAGGATAGCCGTGAAAAGCGCGCTGCTGGACAGCTTGGTACTCTTTCGACACTGTGTAGTGTGGGGCTGAGGCGTTTGCAGGAAGATTCAGCTCAGCCAAGGAAGGAAGGAGAGACAAACGCAGTATGGAACTCCGCGGTAAGTAACATGAACCTCGTGGTTGAAATACTGAACTACCTACCTAAAGCCGATACCGTCTAAAGAATGATCGAATACCTCCCAGGTTCTCAATCCTCGACACTTGTCATCTTGTTTGCTCTCCTCATTCCTGACATGCAATGCACCTGACCAAACCGTCAGGTCTTTTTGAAAAGCACCACAATCCTCACTGCGCCCCGTTCCACTCGGCGGCCTCCTTTGCCTGAATGTACTGGTACTTCAGACGGGCAGCCTTGAGCTCAGCTTCAGCAACCTCAAGCTCTGCCTGAAGCTTCTGCACCTCGAGAGGCTCGTTGGACATGCTCACCGCGTTTGCGATGTCTGAAACTGCAGGTGTGGATCGGGGTTGAGTGCGGAGGTCTTCGATGTCCTCATCGTCCGACTGGATGGCCCTGTTGACGCGACGTCCTGGAGTGCTTCGTCCTGGAGTACTGTGATCAACCGACTCACTGACCTTGCGACGCTTATCCTTCTCCTTGCGATAGAGCGTGCCGTCCTCAGCGCGGCGGAGACGACCTTGCTTGCGAGGAAGCTGCAGGCGAGTTTCGTAGATCTCATGGTTGCGCTTGCGTCCGCCCTTGCCCTTGGGTAGTTTTGGCTCATGGAGCTCTTCCAGGTACGAATCTATAGAGGATGTAGTCGATTCGGACTCAGACTGCGGCGTTGGTCGATTGGGATGCTCGTAGTCGTCCTTGATGGCCTTGATATCGTTAAGCCGGCACCATGGGTGCTTGGCCTCATGCTCGTCGACTTTGGCCCTGAGGCGCTCGTGAAACTCCTTGAGGTTACCACCGTTGAGGCGTGCGATGGACTTCAGGTCCTTCAGGAACTGGACACCCCAATTACGAGGATCGTTCTCAGTCTGGTCCTTGATGTGGTCGCGGCGCTCGCAGTCCCACGCTCGCATGCGGATATCTTCCGGGATGATCTCGAGTGCAGATGGAACGTGAAAGTCGGAAGCGAGTGCAGGAAGGAGGCAGTTGACCAGATCTTGGGTGTCTGCGTTAAGTGTCTCGAAGCGGCCCATGATGGAGTTCCTATCATCGAATTAGCAGGCCACGTATGCTACTGTAGCCAACAAAGGATCCTTCAGCTTCTGAACGATGTCCAAATAGGCACAGACTACCTCCCACTTTTCGAGATGTCTCTTGCGTTCCATCACGAAAGACGTGATTGCTGTTGCTCGAACATGAAGGCGGAGGGAAGGTCGTACTTACCTTAGTTGATATAGGTTCTTGTAGAGGGAAGGAGAGATCTTCTGGGTGCTTATGATATATACGTAACCTGTGAGCCGCTAGCGTGGGAGTGCCAGCCTGTCAGTGAGACTGCTTAACGTATGGTGGGGCGCGCCTTCCGGAGCAAGTGAAGGTACTGACGGCTGCTGATATGTGTTAGATGCTTTTTGCTGTATCGCAAAGATCCACCGCCGTGACTGCAGGTTGCTTCCGACAAACATTCATAGCGCCCTATGGAGCCGCGGTAATTGATCTCCAAGTCTCAAGACGATCCCGCTTGGGTCAAAGGAAGACACAGTGGCGTTGGAAAAGGGACACTGAAGCATGGAATATCTTCAATCATCCCTGAAGCTGTACCTTTACCTCAAGATGTTTGGAACAGTCAAGCAACAGCGGAATACGGTTTACAGCAGACATCAATCGTAATTCAGCTTTCGCAGGCAAAACGTCGAAGTAAACACTACCAGCACTGCTGGGCTGCTTGTGCAACTCGACGCTTCAAGTGCATAAGGAGACATGTTGAAACAAGGTCCTCCTCAAAATAATTGTTGCTTTGATTCAAAAACAAAAGTGATTGTAGAATGAAAGGAATGAATCTTGATGGAATCGACTTTGCAGACGAATTCAACGTTGACATCGCTACGGCTCAACATTCCCTGAAGCCCGCCAAAACCTTCCCTCCCAGGCGCTGCCTTCCTCGACCAACACCTGACCATCGTCATTACCGTCATCATCTCGCAACACCAAAAGTACACAATCGATGGCTCAGAAACGCACACATCCTGAGTCCTTCCCGGAGACCTTTTACTCTGCAAAGATAGTCGAGCAAACCAGTTCCTTTATTGGCGTCTTCTCCCCCACGCTCAGCGCACCCGCGCTGCAACGGCTCCCAGAGTTCCGCACAGCAACGCACCGCATAGCAGCATGGCGCAAACCCTCACGACAGCAATCCTTGACTCCTTCGAAGCCCCTCTTCGACACAAATCATGATGATGACGGCGAGTCTTGGGCTGGCGGCCGCCTCGCACGTGTGCTGAACGACACGCAAGCGGAAGGCACCGTTGTTGTTGCGCGTTGGTATGGCGGGCAAAACATTGGTCCCGTGAGATTCACATGTATCGAGAACTGTGCAAAGGAAGCGATCTGGAAGTGGAAGGTTGCGACTACTGCAGCAGAGAAGGAGAAGCAGAGCAAGAAGCAGAAGGTCGACGATCAGGCGAAGAAGAAGGACTTGGTGGAAGAGCTAGCGCAGAGAGATCAGAGCATTGCGGCGCTCAGGAAGCTGTTGGCGGAGAAGAAGGCAAAGTTGAGTGGTGAAGAGGTTGCGCCGGCGACGCCGCTGAAGCCGATGGACTATGGAAAGATGGGGCTCGATGTGCTCAAAAGATTGGATAAGGCGAGGGATGCGACGATTGCGGCGATCTTGGGACAGATGGATAAGATCGATGAGGACCTAAGGGCGCTTGACGGGTTGGCTGATGATGCGCTTGACGACTTGGATGAAGTGGAAACTCCAAAGGACGCCGTGGTGCAAGAGTCGGACGACAAAGCTACAGCCACAGTGTCAAAGCAAGAGACTGGCGCTGGCGACCCGGCATCGACCACCGAAGGGATCAAGTGAGCCAAAGACCGTTCTCGTATCAAGACGCACAACAGCGGGATGGAAGCATCGCCAAAGACAGAAAGCTCTTGCCGGAATTCGACGGACATCGACGAGCGCCGGAGGTGAATGAACTCTCCAAACATCCGCCACCAGTACGTTGGTCACAAGGGAAGAAGGCTCAGGCAAAGCCACCCTCCACCAAAAGAAGGCAGCGAAGAGCGCACATGCGGAGGGAAGAGCCAGAGACATCAAACATGTGGATTGGTGCCCTGGAGGAATTTTTTTGCCAGAGAAGACGGAGAACTCGGCAACACAGCAGTCAAGATGTAGCTGCGTATGCATTTCTTCTGCAGGTGGACTGAGTTGGAAAGATCAGTAGATGCAACAACATTCGAGACCAGCTCCTGTTTGACACATCTTCCCAATGCCAATACTCCGCATCTACCCTTCTTGACGCGTCACTCAACCTCACGCACCGCCCCGGCTGCTTCCCAGACATCATCGCTATCCTGCCAGTGGTATCAGTAATCATCTCATGTAACTCACGTCTCATTAGCCTCACATCCCGCCTACGGTCACCATCTGCAGATACTCTCATCACGATCGCCACACACTGTTTTTCTTTTAGCTTTTCCTTCTGCTATTCCGTCATGGCATCCGGTCGACTAGTCGGCGCAGTTGGAGAGCGTGAGTCGTTTACGCGCAAGTTCGGTGCGTCGAGTACACTTGCAGGGGATAGAGACACTGATGAACGCGCTTTCCCTCTGTCTCCGATCCAAGATTCGACCTGAGCTGAATCGAGCTTGCCGGACGCATGCGCCCGAACATGACACAATGGAGTCGCAATGCGCCACAGAGCACGACGTCACGAGCGGGATCCCAGACTAGATGCCTTTGGCGATAGTGTGTTCCAAAAGTGCTGTTGTACAGAATCTATGAGACGCCGGATATGCGTGCAATGTACAGTGGTATACAGCCTCCCTCCCACCAGGCGTGGCTGCAGGAGAACACATCTCCTCTCCTGCTACTCTCAGCCAGTACTGCCACATCTGCTCCTCCCCCAGCACATCTCAGTGGCTGAGATTCGTGCGTCCCTTGACTAGCCTCCTCATCAACAGCTTCCGCCCTTTCTTCGTCCTCAGCCTACTCAGGAAGCCGTGTCTCCGCTTGCGGACAATGTGCGAGGGGTTGTATGTGTCACGGGGACCGCAGCGGATCTGTGTGCCTGCAAACGCCGCCGAGGCCGAGATCTTGCCCATGATGTCCAGCGTCTCGGAGGAGGATGTGAGGGCGGTCGAGGGTGCGCCGGGCGCGGCGAGTGTGGACGGCATCGAGGACGATAGCATCGGTCGGCGGGCGCTCAGGAGAGACATGTTGCGTGCCCTGTTCTTGTTAGTGTGCGTGGTTCTGTCTGCGCGGTGCAAGGTCGTACTGCTGGGCGATGGACGGCTTGAGGCTTGCTGGCGCGACGGCGCGCAGGCAGCGGAGGGCGTTCATTGCGAAAAGCCTTGCACAGGACGTTGCAATGCGCCTTGCGTAGGTGGTGATTGGTCTTGCGAGATAGTCGGCGATGCTGCGATGCTGCGATGCGCTGCCAGACTGCCAGACCTCCGGCGGAGATATTTGGCGCTAGCCGTTCCCCGTGCGAAAAAGTTCCCAGCTCCCAAATTCCGCGCTCTCAACACCAAAACCACATTCTGCAGTCACTACAGTCGCGGACTTCCAAACCTCAAGCCTACATACCCAGAACCCACCAAAATGGTCCCAGACGCGCCCCCGCCCCACCGCCTCGTCTCGTCTACTCCCGTCGACGTCTCAACCGCCACGAGCATACTGCAAGACTACATCACCAACTCCGAGGCACACCCACACCTGCACCCCGATGCGCTCATCACACCAACCGGCGTCACATTCAGCTCACACGGCGGCCCGGCAGGCGGCGTCGTCATGCACAACCTGCGCCGCATCGTAGCCGGCCTGCGCGGCGAGTTCCTCGAGCCCGAGCCCACGCCCGAGCCTGAAGAGCAGGTCGCTGAGGGACAGGAGGCGTGGAAGGGCAAGAAGGGCAAGGGCAGCAAGACCGCCTTCATCGACGAGAACGAGTTCGAGTGGCAGGACAAGGAAGTGTACGAGCAGGAGCAGGGCGAGATCGAGGTCGGCGAGATCTTGGACAGGTCGAATGTCGTGCAGGACGGGGGTGAGGAGCCTGAGGTCGAAGTCACGGGTGAGAAGCGCAAGAGCAAGGAGGACAGAAAGAAGGAGAAGAAGGAGAGGGATGCAAAGAGGAAGAAAACTATGGAGAAGGAGAGGCAAGCGAAGGCGAAGGCGGGAACGGAGGACGAGGCCTGAGCACAGGGAGAGCGATGATACCACAGCAAGGCGTTTGGGATTAGACTTTTTATGGGGGCAGAGGAGGCATCCAATGCTACGATTCACAGGCAGTTATTGCCCCGTGGCCACGCGCGCCCTCCGCAATTAGTAAGAGCGGCAGCTTGACACGATGACGAAGGCCGTGCCAGGGAGGCCTACCACGCACCGCACCGCGACTTGCGCAATGCCGCCCAATACCTTCCCGTTGCGCACAACGGCGCTGTTCGTCATCCCAACACTCTCGAATTCTTCCAAAGTTTCTACAGCTCGGTTCCAGAAGCCTTTACAGCCTTATCTTCGTCCTTCGCCTTCTCAGAAGTAATCTTCTCGCTGCTGGACCAGTTCATAGCTCGGAGGCGCTCGGTGAGAATCGGGTGCGAGTGGTGGAAGGACGAGTAGAACCAGTCGGCGTCCATCGAGGACAGGTTCTGAATCTGCAGCTTCAGGAGGGAAGCACCAAGCTCCATGCGGTAGCCGAGGTTGACAGCGAAGGCATCTGTGAAAGTTAGCTTCTTGCTTCCGGAATAGGACCAAAGAATGAAAGACGTACCAGCCTCATACTCCATCTTGCGGGTCCAGAAGTTCATGCCCAACTTGAAAAGCGCATCTGTTGGCGACAAGATTTCGTTGAACAGGATGAAACCAATCATGTTCGGCTGCTCCCTGTGAAAGCCAAAGTCGGTGAAGAGTGAGCGGTTGTTGATGAAGACGGAGAACAGCGCGAAGGTGTAGAACAGATGTGCCTGCCCAATGAACAACAACCGTGATGTGTGGTTCATCTTCCAGTGGCCGAGCTCGTGGCCCAGCACAGCCTCAACCTCTTTCTCAGAGCTCTTCTCGAGCAGGGTGTCAAAGATAACAATCTTCTTCTTGCCAATCCAGGGCAGACCGGTGAAGTAGGCGTTGCTGTGGGCGCTGCGCTTGCTGCCGTCGATGACTTGCAGCTCGGACAGGGGGAAGTCGAGCTTCGAGGCGAGGGCCTCGACCGAGTCCTTGAGCTTGCCAGGCTTGAGGGGTTCGAGCTTGTTGAACAGAGGTACGATGAGGATGGGGTAGATGGTCATGCCGAGGATCTGGACGCCGAGCATGAAGACCCAGAGGTAGTAGAAGAAGCTCTGGCCTGTCTTGCGGATGATGGCGAGGAATGCGCTGCCAATGGGGATACCGAAGGCGAGACCGAGAGCCTGGCCCTTGACCATGTCCGTGACCCAGGTGTTGACTGTCATCTTGTTGAAGCCGTACTTCTCCTCCAGAACGAAGTGGTGGTAGTACGACAAGGGCAGGCCGATGATGGTCTCGGCCCAGGTCATCAGGTATATGAAGAGCAGCGAGCGCGGTATCTCGCCAGAGAGGCTGGCGGGGGCATAGCGGACGATGAGCGAGCCGGCGACGCTCCAGAGAATCGGATAGACGTTGAAGTAGAGGGTAGCGAGGTGTTTGGCCTGGTTGAAGAGAGCGGAGACGAAGCTGAACTTGGCCTTTGCGCGGCCGTATGCCTGGGGCTGTTAGTGACCTTGAAAGGCTCCTCATTGGCGTATCGCGTACCTGAGACTTGTCGAAGGTCTGCTGGTCGATTTCCTTATCCAGCGCCTTGGGGACAGTCGTGCGCTGCAAAACGCGGTACTGGCGGAAAAGCAGCCAGTTCTCGAGCGCGAATTCAGCGAGGGAGAAGCCGACGACCAGCTTCTTCCACGGGAAGAGCGGCCGGTCGAGCCAGCGAGCCAGGCGCTGCAAGAAGTCCTGGATCATGATGTGTGGAGGTATTCAAGGAGTCGAGGCACCACACCACGCGCGTTGAGGACAGTTTCCGGGCCGTAGGGCTGGGCTGTGGGGACGCGCTAGGCGGACAGTGGCGTCACCGCGAACGCGTCTGGGCTGCGACACCAACATCTTCGAAGTGCTGCTAGCAAGTGGCTAGAGATGTGTTATGGCGGCGCAAATCACTCCTGGCTAGCTATGTACGAGCCGAATGTTCACGGTCGAGATTGTCCGCGTGCGTTCGAACAGCTGTCGAAGACCTTGGTAAGGTCTTACTTGCCAACGCAAAATATTGGATCGTCTGGGAATCTCAGACAGCGGATCCTGTCTGGCACCTGAGACTCATCGAGTTTTCATCCCAAACGTCCGAGCACGGGCTGTGAAGTGCTTTATGAAGGCCGAGGCTTGTTTAGACAGCATCTGTCAACCCTCTCACTTTGGATTGAGCCGAAAGTTGGCCGCACTACTCCTGATGTTTCTTGGTCTGTTCGTCAATGCAGGTCCTCGCAGCGTCCTCGTGCGAGCACTATTCTACCTCGCTTCTCATCTCATTATGTACCTAGGTACTGGATGCCTCTTGGCTCTGAGGTCTTTGAGAAAACGCCCCTTCGTGCGACACGGACTGTGTCGGTCCGTTGCCCTGCCATCAAAGGCTCACGCGCTGATAGTCTGAGATACAGTTGGTCATCTTTGGTTGACAAAGTTGTAGGACCCGTGGGTGAATTTTACGAGAGCCGGCCTGGTTGGACCCCCAATCACATGGACCAGATTTTGATTCCCTTTGCACCCTGCCGATATATGACATATCTCGCAATCATCCTTCGAGAACAAATCAATAAACTGTACATCAACTGGCCAGACAAAAACCCTTCCAAAATGTCCACTACACACCTTCAATTAGCTCAGTCGGAGTCGTTGTTCCTTTCTTTTCCAAGGGAGCTTCGAGACATGGTTTACAGCGGGTATTGGAAGACTGCTGGCGCATTCAACATAGCGCACAGTGGTTTCGTCTTCGAAGTGCGTTATCAGCCATTTCCGAGATCTCCCCCAATGATCCCAGGACCAATAAAGACCAAACGCCGGGTACCACCGCCCACACTTTGCTTCACAAGCTCTCAGATCCATAACGAAGCATCGTAGAACTCTCCCGGCACTCATCCTGGAGACTAGTTGGTGACTGCCGTCAATTTCAACCAGGATGGACTGATCATTGCCATCGTTGCACGAGCACGCCTGTCGAATGCGAGAACCTCACACTACAACGCCTGGATCTTTACGAGGCACGATTTTTTGACCTCAGCTCTACGATGACGACTCTGTCGGATGTGAAGCCGACAAGTGGTTTCACGCGAGATGCGATTAATGCTGACTGCGAAACAAACATCATTACTGTTTACGATCCGACGAACCGGCTCAAAAGCCTTCTCGATGGTCTCTACGAAGATCCTGATTCCGATGCCCTCACGCTCGCAACTCAGACAGGCGATCTCAATTCACTCTTCTTCAAGCTGCCATTGGAAATTCGCAACATGATCTACGAGTAACTATGGGCCAGCAAGATCATCGCTACGGAGCAAGCTTTGTGTAGTCGCCTACCACAACAATCTCAGTTATGACAAGTCCTCCCGCAATCGTGACCTCTTCGCGCACTTTGAGAACCTAAAACTGCGATCTCGATCCTCCGAGCCAAAATCTGCAAGACCTCTACCACACTGGCTTCTTCGCAGCATTCCTCCGCGAGGCAATGTGCATCTTTGAAAAAAATGTGCACTACATGCTGAGCACGTACATGGCCTCAAGCACCGTTCCATATAGCGCACTGCATCCACTGACTATCATGTACACCAAGGAAGAGTCCAATATGTCCAGCTTCCAGACCGTCACAATTCTACATCCGCCAACGTGCACTTTACGGCATCAAGCGCTGGATGGCTGTCCAACCTGGCAAAGTGCTTAAAGAACCAGAACGGCATCCGAGGTCTGTGTGTTGTCATGCAGTATCCGTACGTCGTGGAAGGACCACGGAAACAAGTTGTCTGCGTGGATCTGAGACCGCTGAAGGCACTCTTGGAGGCACTCGAGCGACTGGCGTCTTTGGAGTTGGGCGTTCTTGGATCTATCAGTGCAGCAGAGCGTACGACATGATGTCCAGACTGATTCTTTGCGGTTGGCGCAGGCAGTGTGCCTGTGATCTGATCCAGGATCGGCATGAACAATGCTTCTGGGAAGCTGGGGGCCTTTGCGGCCAGCTTGGAAAGGGCTTACCTTGCACGCAGTGCTGTGCATGCAGTGTTAGACAGGCTTTTATACGGTGGCCAGCCGAAGGTTCGCCCGAGGTGACTGTCATTATGGAGGACACAGGAGCCATAACTATCGATGGCAGAAACAGATAATGGGATGGAAGCTATAGATGGCTTCATTGAGTGATTTCGAATTCACTTGGTACAGGAAGCTATAGATGGCTTCATTGAGTGATTTCGAATTCACTTGGTACAGGAAGCTTACCATGTCTCAGTCATTGTTTGTGTCTGCATACCAAGACTTGATATCTAATCGTCTCATCGACGGCTCAGTGCGACACTCGCATTATGTCTTGCATGACAGTATCTTGCCTGGTGCAAGGAGGTGTTCGAGGCTTTGACTGGTACACAAGCTTGTGTCCGTTGTCGTAGGTGCTTGCTCTCTGAAGTGGACCAAATACACCGACTACGCTAGCGCACCGCTCCTTTCCTGACTATCAGATAGGGTAGCCGCTAACGAAGGTGCAACGTTGAGGGAGCCTAATTGTTTTGATCATTACTGGTATTAGATCACTCCTAGATTGCATGAGTCTGTATCGAGATCTCGCTCGTCTTATAGATGTGGCCACTCTGACCGCTTTCGCCCTCGCTGGTCGCTGTCGCTGACCCGTCGCTCTTTCCGCTCAGGCTGCGCGCATCTATGCCGCTTCCAACCTCGGTGTATGGCCCATCAGCGGTGGTCAGTGTTGCTTCGTTCAAGCGCTTATTGTGAATGTGTGCGCTCCCAATCGTTGTCCTCTTCCACTTGGATCCCAGACCAAGTTCGATGCCAGTGCTCTCTTCTCCAGTCGCTCGTGTGCGCCCTCTCGAGAGGGATGAGCCAAGTATCTTAGGCAGAACCTTGACGACGACAGGTTTTACGCCAGGCGCAGAAGCACACAACAGGCTGACATAGATCTCCGTGGACGTCCAGATTGACACATCGTACGAGTCCCAGCTTGGTTCGAAGCTCGGCATCGCTAGTAACGTGCTCACCCGCACCATGCGGACTATGCCAGCGATGACAGCAAGGGAGCCAAGAAGTACGATGCCAGTCAAGGCCCACCTCTGGCGCTTATGCAGCTGCAACTCCAGCACCCGTGGCAGTACTATACCCATGAGCGCAGCGTCGACGAATATGTTGAGACTACCGCTAAGCAGAAAGCCAGGGAAGTCTGCTAGACATTTCGCCGCTGGTCGTCCCTCAGTCCAGTACACCTGGATCGGCGAGCACTGGAAGGCTACCTCGAACATGAACGGGAACGTCAGGAGCACGAGAAGAACCAGCAAGGCTTGGATCATGTACCGGCCCCGCTTGTACTGGTAGAAGATGCGGAGGTATGTGAGACATATGCTCATCTTCGAGAGCGCAAGTGCTGGGAAAAGGATGATTTGGGCCGCGTAAGCGTATTTTTGCGATGTTATTGGAGCATTTGGATTCTCCATAGCTGTGGCGACAGCATGGCGTCCAGAACCGTTGTCGATCTGCCCATACTGGCACACGCTATAGCCGGTGCAGAAGATCTGTGGAGTATGAGTTTGGACATCTCTAGACGATGATTGATCATTGCCGTACCCAGGCTAGTGTAAGAACATAGTCTTCTACGCGCCACGCTTTGATGATGGCGACTCGAGAGTATACTCTGGCAAAAAAGAACAGGGAACCGACAGCCTGGACAACAATGTTGCCGGTGATCATTTGCGGTTGGCGCGTTTCCGCAAGAAAGCTTGGTGGGAACTACAGGTGTATCAGTACAAGTCAATTAACAGGAGAGGAGCGCTGCCGTACCTCCTGGCTCCCATTATTCTGACGCACGACATGGTGAATGAGATGCATTGGTCTTCGCTCACGTCTTCTTCTGCAGGTGAGGTTGATACGAGGTCTGTCTGTCAGAATCTGCGGGGGCCCGAGGAGGGTCTTTCGAGAAGGGTGCCTTCCCGTCATCAGGGTTCATGCCAGACGCCCGACTTTCCAATTGTCGAATCAGCGTACCCCAGACGCTGGTAACCTTATATTAGTGCCACTCGCTCGCTCCCGCAGTTTGAGACCACCCTAGTCAGCAAATTGAGTTTCGGTGGCGCCGTCAGATGGGTACAGCTACAACATCTGTACAGCAGCCTGCAGAACGCAAGCAATCGAGTACCATGGTTTCGGTTCGACATGTCTCATAACCTGAACTGAAGTGACGTGCATCGCTGCTTGCTTGGTTCTGCATCGTAATGTGGAGACAAAGGCGCGCCGCCCATGGGTATCAGGTTCCGGGTTCCGCAAACGACGATCCGGCTCCTGCAACGATTGAACATCGTGAGATTGATCCTGGTGAATATCCATCTCAACGCCTGGGTTGCGGTATGCCAAGTGCGTGTTGGAAGTCGAGATTCATCAAGTGGATCACGAGCGTAGCTGACTACCTACGTATTTTTGGGGACTGATTGTGATCGGCCGTGGGGCGGAGCGCTGTGTCCTGTCGTCGTTGCATCGCTGTCATGAACTTTGTCAGGTTCTACCTGAAACCACAAGCGCGACAGACACGATGAGTCGCGTAATGGAGAGCAGCGCCCGATGTCTTCTGAGGCAACTTTGCCGCCCTCGTCTCAGCCATGGAATATCCGTAAGCCTCATCATAATCACGATTTCGTCGGCGCTCGAGAGGCTGGAGATTCCGTCTGGTTTGCTCAAGAGCAAAATGCTCTTTGTGAGGCTGGTAACGTTAACAGTCAGTGGCGATGTGGCGATCGTGTCCAGGCTCAGCCCTGGCTGTGAGCAGTGCGTTCACAGGAACACCGATATTGCGCCTTGTGTCGTTGGAGCTGAAGAACGACGTGTTCGGGCTCAGCCACATGTTATTTGCATATGCTCGGCCTGATGTCTAAAATTTTGAAGTCGTGTGAGGCGAGTCGATGAAGAGCTCCAAGGCTCGAGCACACTTCGACCCTGACGCGCATGTTGACCGTCGAAGACAGCTGATACAGGTGCTTGGTTGTCGATGTAAAACACTGAGGCTACTTAGGAGGCACGGAAGTGTTGAAGTCGTGGGCTTGACTTGGGGTCAAGTGTTGCTATCTGGTCAAAATAGGAAGGTACCTGTTGAGATTGCGAGCTCGGCGCTCGTCATGCCGAAGCTTGAGCTTGAGCACCGACATCTCCAGCTCCCCTCCTTCCAGCCTCCACCACTCAATTGAGGCGCCACAGCTTCTCCGCCCTACAGAATGCTTCTCCAAAAACTGTCTCTGCTGTCATTGACCGTAGGTAGCTATGCAGCGAGCCTGCAGCCAGCTTCTTCAGACATCACGACGCTCGACCACTCGACATCGAAAGAGCTGCTGTCATTGCACAAGAAGCTGGTCGAGATAGAATCAATCAGCGATAACGAGCTGGAAATAGGCACATGGCTCACGTCGTACCTCGAAGACAGTGGCTTCACTGTGGAGAAGCAGAAGGTCGCGAAAGACCGCTACAACTTGCTCGCGTACGGCAGCAAGCGCGATACCACCATCCTCCTCTCGTCGCATATCGATACCGTTCCCCCGTACTGGCCGTACTACTACAACAAGACCTCTGACATAATCGGTGGTCGCGGTAGTGTCGACGCAAAGGCTAGCGTCGCAGCGCAGATTCTGGCTGTGCAGGGCCTTCAGAAAGACGGCGAAGCCAAGTGGCTGCGTGACGATATCTCATTGCTCTTCGTTGTGGGCGAGGAGACTGGTGGTGAGGGTATGAAGACGTTCAGCGCCTGGAAGGAGCGTCCCCAATATGATATCGTCATCTTTGGCGAGCCTACCGAGGGCAAGCTGGTCTGCGGACACAAGGGCATACTAGGCTTTGAGATCCATGCCACGGGCAAGGCAGCGCATTCGGGCTACCCGTGGCTTGGCGTGAGCGCCAACGACATCATGGCGGAGACATTGAGTGCACTGCTCGAGCTTAGGCAGCACCTGCCCTGGAGTGAGAAGTACGGAAATACCACGATGAACTTTGGCCGCATCCAGGGCGGTGTTGCTGCAAACGTCGTTGCAGAGACGGCGAGCGCGAAGATTGCGACTCGTCTTGCGGCCGGTACACCAGAAGTTGTTCAAGGCCTCATCCTTAACGCGACCAAGGAGATCAAGGCTCGCGCACAGAAGCAGGGTGGTGATCTGGAGTTCGACTGGAGTGGTAACGGCTACGGTCCGGTTCCCATTGACTGCGACATTGAGGGCTTTGAGAAGCTGACTGTCAACTACGGTACAGATGTACCTAACCTTGAGGGCGACCACAGGCGGTACCTGTATGGACCTGGCAACATCTTCGTCGCGCACTCTGCTCACGAGGCGCTGAAGAGGAAGGAGCTGGAGCAGGCTGTCCTTGACTACAGGAGGCTGATCGTCCAGGCCTCCAAGATGGAGCAGAAGCAGAAGACACCGCACACAAACGATGAGCAAGTCGAGTTGTAGGTAGGCTTTGTTTACATGTAAATACTTTCACGAGCGAATGTGCACACTGGTATTTGATGACCCATTGGGTGGTCTCGGTGAGGTTGGCCGGGATGCCATCGAATATTGAGGCGCCAACAGTCGAGTGCCTCATCTGAACAACGAACTCTCGTGTCGCACAAGAAGTCGAAAAAAGTTCCAAACTACAGGAAAATGGGAGATGGTTCATGGCTGGTAAAGCATCATTTGACTGCTGATACCTCTTCTGTTGGCTACAATAGATCTGTGGTCATACCCGGCTTGGTCCATGACACGAGAGACCGACCAAATTACGACCATCTTTTTCACTCGCTTGGTGTGCTTCGAGCATAGTTACTCGATCATCTGAGCTTCGTGTGAATTGGTAGAAACCTAAACAAAGTTTCCTCATCTGGCGATGCAACAACCACTTCACAGCGAAGCCATTACCGGATTGCGACTCCTCCGGAAGTGGGTCCTCAAGAACACTCTGCTACTATAGATTTTCTGGCCTCACACAGCCCGATAGTTGTGTTGTGGACGACTTTCAAGGCCTATACCCCGAAACGGTGAGCTACCAAGTCTGACCTGTAGAGACTTTCAAGCCCCACAGCAGAAATTTGAAGCCCCAAAATTTGACCGGTCAGACTGTGTACTCGAGGCAAGTCACTGCCAGTACCCCAGCGCCGCAGTTACAAAGCTGAGTATGTGTCTATGATATTATAAAGTTTGATCTTTTCTTCTCTTGCATCAAATCACAACAACTGGTTTTGTAGTGTAAGCAGCAGCCCGATCAGCTTCATCCAATCATAACTAATTCCTCCTAGGTAGCGGTTATCACTCCGGATTCTGATCACCTCAGTATCTTCCGGCAACCCCGGTTCGATTCCGGGCAAGACCTCTTTTTTGCGTCCGTGACCGTCTTGATCTAATGTCCTGAATGCTGGGAGTGCTGGACTCTTTGCTTTTTGCGCTTCGGCTCGGTGGGCGGGGGCGTTAGCGAGCCAGATCGGCGACCTTCCAGCACAGTGGATCCTGGAGCATAACTTTTGGTCCGGTATTTGGCTGTCTTCTTGGACGAGCGTAACATGTAGATGTGATAGCTGCTTCATTATCATCTCAGTAGTACTCGTCTAGTCTCCCTATCTACACTTTCCTTTTAGTAATAGCGTACAACAGAAAACGTGCAAAGGCTGCGCGATGCAAAGCATGCCGCCTGGTATCAACTCCGCCCTCGTAAACGAAATGCGATACGAGAACGCTGCAAGGAACAGACTGCGCCAAAGCGCTGCGCGACACCCTCGTCAACACAAGAACTTGTAGACCTTCTTCCACCGCGGCCATTTCTTCCTCTCCTCGCGCTCCTCCTCGATCAGCGCTTCGATGTTCAGCTCTCTGATGCCCGTATGCAGATCCATGTTGTGGCTGCGCACCACGCTCGTGCGGTAGTAAAGCTTGTACGGGATGTAGAACGCGATCGTTACCGGGAGCGCGAGGTACACGCTGAAGAACTTCTGCAACCGCACACTCGTAGACAGATCGCCGTATCCGCCCAGCGGCGCAACTGCAACCCAGAACTGCGCGATGAGCACGAGGAGATTGAAGATGAGCCCAACGTAGGACCCGATGAGTCCCGGTTGCGAGCGGAACGCGAGTTCGGTCAGACTGTGGCCTTGCACGCGCCAGCCCTTGCGGAAGCGGATGTGCGCTAGACAGATGGAGAGCCACGTGAAGACGGCGGAAAGCGCGGAGAGAGCTAGGAGCCAGTTGAAAATATCGTCGCGCAGGTTATCGTCCGCGCCGGCGAGGTAGGCGAGGAGGCCGATGGCGAGCGCGACGGCAATGGAGACGAGGGGCCGGCCTTGACGGTCGATATACGCGAAGATCCTGGGCGCTTGGTGTTGTTCGGCAAGCGCGGCGAGGGTGCGCGAGGAGCCGTAGATTGAGGAGTTGCCGACGGAGAGGACGGCAATCATGATGACGGCGTTAAAGACGGAGGGAAGACCTTCGATTCCGGCGTTTTGAATGGCAATGACGAACGGCGAGGCAACTGCGTTCACGCCGTTCTCATTCTGCAGAAGGTTCGGGTTGTCGTAGGCTACAATCAGTCCAACGATGGTGAGCGAGACGATGTAGAACAGGGAAATTCGCCAGAAGACCTGCTTGACGGCAGTGGGTAGAGACTTGCGGGGATTGGCGGTTTCTGCGGCTGCGAGACCGACCAGCTCGGTTCCGGAGAAGGCGAAGGCAGCGTTCACGAAAACACTGCAGACGCCCTTGAAGCCGTTTTGTTTGTTAAAGGGCCCTGGATCACGCCAGAATTGTCCGCCAACGTAGCTCCCGTCTGGCCCGCCACCGATGTTGATGATGATACCAAGGATAATGAACCCAATCACGGCAGTGATCTTGATGATGGCAAAGACGAACTCGGCTTCTCCGTACCCTTTGACCCCGAACAGGTTGATGACGACGATAAGGACCAGAAATATGGTGACGTAGACATTGTTGTTGACGACGTGGTTGTCTTTGGTCCAGTATTCGATGGTGAATGTCGCAGCAACGATTTCGAGTGGCAGGACGACGAGCCATTGCAGGGCGTAGTTCCATCCCATGGCGAATCCCCATGCTGGGTCGATGAAGCGAGTCGAGTAGGCCGAGAAGGATCCGGCAACGGGAAACAATACTGCCATCTCACCCAGGGCGTGGACGGTGCAGTACAGCATGATACCAACCAAGCAGTACGCTATCACTAGTGCTGCTGGCCCGCCATTGGCCAGAGCCTGCCCGGAACCGACAAAGAGACCCGTACCTGACAGAAGTTTAACAGTGCATCGTGACTCGCGCAGTCGAGCAGCATACCTATCGAGCCTCCGATTGCAATCATCTGCAAGTGACGGCCTTTCAGTCGCCGCGCGAGCGGTGAGTTCGCTGTGTTCGCCGCCGCCTGCTCGACATCGTACACGGTTCCGTCCGCGCCTGAGCCTCCTTTCGGCAGCATGGTCGAGTTCGGGTCTCTCTTGAAACTGTCCAGCACCCTCATGACTATCCCGTCTCGATGCACCGAGCTCTCGCCATAGTAATCCGAGTTCTGCGATCCTCTGCCGAAGCTCTTCTCGGTGCCGTACATGTCGTCGTCGACGACCATGATGATGTCAAGTCTCCAGGGCAGCAGGCGCTGCGAGCTCGGGTGTGGTGCTGCAGTGCAGCGTGGGCCGGCTGCTCGTTCTCGTAAAAAGGGCCCTGGGAGATAGAGTCGTCTGTCGTGCTGATGCCAGAGGGCAGGCCCCAGGCTTATTTTACACAGTTCGCTGCGCCAGCGGCCGGTGAAATGACCGGGGTGAAATGACCAGGGTCCAGGCAGACGGTAAGTGATCTCTTAGGCGCCGGAAGGGGGGGACCTTTGGGTTAGAGCGGCGGGCTGCTTCTCTTAGGTGCGCATTTCTGGCTGCGTCTATCTCAGGGCTGCATGTCACTGGCCGGCGATGCAACGGCAGCAGCAGACACTCCGCCGTGGAGACATGGCTGCGAAAGGGGAGTGGGCGGGCCTGTGACGCTTGCTGTGTCCCGTTTCCCACGAGGGCGCTGATCCCCCCAGCGGGTGCACGGAGGCGCAAGGTCGATGGCGACAGTTGGCTAATGTCTTTTGGAGGCGTCGAGTCCAAGCACTGCGCAGGCCCCCCGCGCAAAATCATGGTGCCTCTATCTCATCAACAGCGTCGTGCGGCGTGCGCCGACAGCGAACCATGGAACGTCAACTGTCACCCACAGATTGCCTGCGGACGGCGTCGTTCACGCGTGGCACGTCCATCGCCGCTGTCTGTCATGACTGCCTCGGCGACCTGGTGGCGGTTCTCGAAGACGCCAGCCCGTGCGCGCCTGCCTTCGTTATCAACCGAGCGATAGATGCGGCATGTGCTCGCAAGACCCACGCTTCATCACGATCCACGTCGACTCGCGCTTCATGCGTATCTTGATAGCGACAGCAGTGTCATACCATCACGGTAGCCTTGCATCAGGCGTGTTGCTCGAGTCCTGAGTGACATCTCACGACCCAACACTCGCCCTCTGCGAGCTATTGGCGGAGGGCCGCCGGAAGCCTGCGGTTGCTCCCTCAATACGAACCCAATATTGCCAGAGACACAATCAGGACCATCCCAGCAGGACCATCTATGCACAGAGTGTGACCCCGCGCGATGGTTGTTTGCAGTCAGCTCACGCCGCAATTTCTCCAGCGTGTCAACACCACGAACGCGTGAACAACGCGTCAAACGAGATGAATCTGCAGCGACCAGCTTATTGCCAATGCAGCGGCTGTTCACGAATCCTCCAACCGTCATGCAGGTACAACTCTTCACCCTGAATCCAACACCGAACGTGAAGGGCCTTGAAGGATCACTTCTCGTGCCGCAATCCGGGCCTCGAACTGTGCGACGTTCTGCATCCTCGTCTGCATCAGCAGCGCCCAAAAGCGTCTGCGACCGCATTGTACGACGCCTGAACTGGCGAGGCACATAACTCTGTCTCAGCAACGACTGTCCCTTGTATTTGTACCAAGTGTTTGCTCGCCATCATCCGTCTTCCAAATCCCTTCGAAGCTTCTGTCACAAGCAGCTGCGCGGGATGAATGCAGGTCCAGGGCTTAGATCATGCCTTGCGCTCGTGCCTTCCTGTCCCGGCTAAGCTGATGCACGCCACCACACCCTGCACTTTTGCAACTGCAAGCGAGGCGATCTAACGTTTCTGCGTGCGTGAGGCATTTCGGGCGCAGGCTGTCCCAATTAAGAAGAATTGGCGAGAACCTGGCATGTCGCTGGTGGCCGCAAGACGGTCCGAACAATACATTCACGACTGCCTTTTTGCTTCTTCTTGTCGCCTTTCTGTACGAGGTGCCATTATCGATAACATGCATGTCTCGGTCTTCCTGTCTGTCGCCGCCGCGTTGCGATGTCGCTGTCGACGCTGACAACCCTTGGACCAACACATCTTGTCTCGGCAGACCACGCCGCCGACAACCAACAAGCGTACTGAGACGTTGATTATGTCTCGCTACCCCTCACAAGTATCACTCCTGCAGTACACCGTGACAAGACAATGCGACACGGTATCATGCTCCCTTGTCAGGATGTCCATAAGAGACCATCATATAACAAGCCGCGACCCGTACACTCGGCGCTGGGCCTCGCACGTGCGCTCGCGTGGCCACATCCTACCTGACAAGACCTTACCACGACCTGACCATTCGGTACTTACCCTCCCTTCGCCAACGCAATCCTGCGCAAGGTCTTGCGAGGAGTCCGTTCTCCTTACTTCACCCAACAACCAGGTATCAGTGCAACTCCCGCAGGAGCGCGCAGATGCAAGCATCCATGCCAGCACACTACGATCTCGCAGCCGCTGATCGTGGATGTGCAGCAATGGCTGTAAGCGACTTGGCTTGTGCTGTGCAAGGTGGTACAGCAGCACCGCCAGGGGCCATCTGATGTCAGCGCTCACCGCAAGCAGCGTACTGATCTGTGAAAGACGCCACCGATTATCGTCGTACTGACCGCCAGTTCATGAAGTCGTTATCACCCAACCATCTTTTCGTCCGAGTATATATCAAGTAGATCCGCATATGTAATGATGCACCCCAAGAGTACGACAGTCGGAGGCCTTACTGCTCGACAAGGTCTGCAGACCAGAAGGTTAACCTACTCGTCGACGTCGAAAAAACAACCAAAGGTAACACAGGACGCCAAATGCGAGCAATGCTCGGCCCACCGCCACTCTGCATGTCACATGTCGTCGATCACGCAGTGGCTTGCAATGGTGAGCAGCGTACTGATCTATCATGAAACGCGGCTGCCGGACGGCTGTCACATAGGAAGTCGATTCTCTGTACACCGAGCAATTGATGGTGATACGTCCGAATATCTCGCCTCGATGAATACACCACATCGCCCGAACGACGCTTCTTAAGCCTGCATGTAGTTTGATCATCGACACCGTCGAAATTCAACGTGACTTGTGCATTTGATCACCACGCCTTACCATTGACATCACCATATATACATACAACAAAACAACGCTACACTGCGTGCAAGGCGAGAAAAGCACGGTTGCATCTCGCGTGTTCTTTATCTATTGCTACACTTCTCCATCTTGTCTCGACACCGTGAACGAGCAGTACGCTACCTGTACCGCGTCCAGTATATCAAGCACACCAATTCGTACATGACCGTCACCGGTCTTCAAAGTGCGACTCTCGACACTGTTGATGCGCACTAGATGCCATTCCGCATGATCAGCACAGGACGGCTCTGCGATTGTTGCAGATTCAATATGGATTTTCACCGCACCGTCCGATCCCTTTTAGGATCGCTCGATTCGTCCCAGTAGAGCATCTCAACAACCACTTCGATCATCTCACACAACCGCACATCTCTTTCTCTTCCCCAGATCAATAGTCACCGTTCATGATGGGTTTCTTCCCTTTCACGTCGACTAAGAGAATCCCCGAGGAAGAGATTGCTGCTCCTACGCCCGAGCAACTTCGAGTCTCGTTCGCTAATGCTCGGCCTTCGATGCGTCGAGACTCGCACTTCACCAGCGCTGGCGCTGAAGAGCTCGAGAACACCGCCAATTGGCATGATCATGGCATTTTTCTGTGGTGCTGTGGCCATGCCAACACGCTCGTGTATCACGATGGAGACTACCCTTTCCGGTACTTGAAGTGCGAAAAGTGCCAGCACGTCCTCTGCAAAGACTGCTTAACGACCTCTATAATCACTCCTTTGACGGAGCCTAATCTCACGGTTCTCCCAAGGATGGATCTGGCCGAGCAGCGTGAGCTCGTCAAGGACCTCTTCCAGGTCTGCCTAACTTGCGGTCTGTCTCGCCTGGCGCAAACGCGCACTCCAGATCATCATGGTGAGCGTCTCTGCTGGGCACCGGTTGCCTCGCACTCGCACTCTGAGCTGCGGCTAAGACAGATTGACTGAAGTTCCTCATCGGCGATCCAAATCCATATCGTTCGGATCCGGTGAAGGCTTTAGCTGACCTCAAAGCCAAGCGGATGGAGAAGGCACTGAATCAGAAGGTCCGGCTTGAGCATGAGAAGACTGCACAGAAGCCAGCCGAGACGAAGTGGGAGGCTCCGGGCCATCGTCGCGCGCAAGCTGTGTCTCTGCAGGATGCTTCCAAGCCAGGCCAGCCAATTCGCCGACGACCAGAGCTAGGCTTGATCCAGACTGGCTCTCTCAAGCGACGTGGAGCGGTGCGAGGTAATAATACGCCCCGTCCTGGTTCTGCTCGGAGCTATCGCACTGACTCTGCTGCTACCCCCCGCACTGCATTATACTCGGATTACCAAATGACTGATCGTCCAGAGATTCTTCCTCGTACTGGAACTTGGGCCACTGCCGATGAGCGTCGACGCGTCCACGAGCCCCCGTATTTTGCTTCCTCTGAGACCTTTGGACAGTACACTCAGCCTCCTGTGCCGTTCGATCTTTCGGAAGACGATTGTCCATCCACACCCACCAGCGGTGGCCAAATTTTTCAGATCATCTGCAAGTCGTCGACGATGACTATGCACGCGCCTCAACCTCGGCGTCGATACACACCCGATGACCCAGTGCTTCCATACGAGCCAAACACTGGAGACAAGCGCCATCAGCCTCTGGAGCGCAGCCACACTATTGCGTCTTGCTATGGCGTGATAGAAGAGGCTGATGACTCCGAAGACGAGCCTACACCGCGCCAGGCTGCGGTTTCAGCACGAAGCCCGCCATTGAAGGTGCCGTCCGAGAAGGAGTGGATCAATGCACGCCAGTCGATGATTGAGCGGGCTGGTGACCACGCTTTTGATGAAAGCCGACTCGATCGTGTGAAGGATTTCCTCGGGGCTGCAATGTCGTTTCTCGACTGAACGCTGATGGACAAGTTGATTTTGACGGATCCTATGGTCAAGTAGATAATATACCTCTTTGAAGCGCCTTGCTTTTGATCCATGTTGTACGTGATGTGTAACCAATAACCGAATATCCGGCAATTTGGTGATGTGTTTAGCGGGTGGTGACAGTTCCTGCCAACCCGATGCCTCAGGCCATTCCCGTACAAATGCTTTTCGCCGGCGTAAGATAAACCATGCAGGCGACTTTGGTCAAGCAAATGCACCTAATCATCCCTCAAGCGTTGCTTCCTGACATCGAAGATGGCGGTCCAATATCCGCCCAATCATCTTTGCCGTCCACAAACGTCTCTTTGAATGGCAACGCATGCTCCAGCAAGAATCGCACCGTCCACCTGTTCAGCACATACGCATCAGCCGCCGGCTCGTGCAGACAGCGGTTCTGAAACACGAACAAGCGGTCTTTCATGCGCTCCACGCACGGCCAGTACGTCGTCAGCTCTTCAAGAGCCTCGAAGTTGAGTGTCAGGAGCGTGCGCGCTTCTTCGACTTCTGCGGCGTCCCCGAAAAGCAGCGAGTGCAGCAGTACAGACGAAGAGACAACGATCAGATGCGCAACGACGAGGTACACGACGTGGCAGTCTTTCTGGCTTCGTGCGTTGTGGAGAAGATGACTAAAGGCTAGAGCATGTTGCTTAGCTCTGTCTGCGTATATTGCCGCCTTGTCAATTTCTTGGTGACTTGGGTTTAGGAACTGGAAGTACAGGATCATGGAGTAGTAGTGGTAGCCGAAATACAACGCGATAAGACTGCCGCCGTGGCCTTTCGTTCTATAAGTGTTGAGGTTGGCGTCAATCATGAGCATAGTGGACGGGATCGAGTCGTGCCATTCCAGTAGGCGCTGCGCAACCATATCAACGTGACCGGTCATGGACCCATCGATGTTATTCGCCACCAAGATGAAGTTGATGTCCTGTATGAGTGCGAAGATGCTCGCCAGAGACGCATGGTATGCCCATAGGCCCTTCCCTCGATCGATGGGTTGGGAATCGTCGGTGGCGTTCAATTGCTGGAAGAGGAGCTCGTCCATCGGCAGTTTGTGAGTTGAATCAGCACGTAAAGTACGTGGCAGTCCAAGGCTCGAAGGACACCAGTTGTCTGCTATGACCAAAGACCACCACACTCGTATCTTGATCTCTTGCAAGATGAATGAGTTGTTTGTATTTGGCTCTTGAATTCTCATTTGAAGCGCGATGCGGTTTGCGATACCTATTGGTCGTTAGTAGATGTGGGTTGCATCATGATGCAAGACTTGCCAAAGTACGTGATTTGCAGGTCGGCATCTTGTACTACAGCGTACCAGTTGCCCAACAAAACACATGTTTGTACGTTCTCGATCGACAAATGATCAAGCCGCTGGTCGAGCAATGCTCTGGATTGGTCTGCAAAAGTCGATGCTAGATCGCGCTGGCCCTGCTGCGGAGCAAAACGGCAGCCCAGGATGCACATAGCTCTCCAAAGATGTTCGGGCAGAGTCCCATTGCGAAGGGCTTCCCATGTTGATCTTTCGTGGAAGAGACTGTGTGGTCGGTCATGTATGTACCGAAAATACAGATTGATGAATTCGAATTCCTGGCCAGAAGGTGTAGAAGTGGAGAGATGAACAGACGTTGCTGGAAGCGTCAAGGGCTCAGGGCGGACAATCGAGCCGCCGAACGTTGATGCAAGGGGGACAACAGTGTTCGAACAGTTGATCCTCCGCGACTTGCACACAAGACATCGAAGCTGTTTGCCTGCTGGATCAGGGGTGCACTTGCGTTTGCCGACCCTGCATTCTCGACAGGACGTTGGGAGTCTCATAGTTCGCCACGCGCGAACACATTGGGTATTGCATAGATGTCGAGCATCTCTGGGCGTGATGGGAGGTGATAAGTTGATCGTATGGTCGTCGAAGGTGATGGCAAGAGTTACCGGGGGCTTTTCCTCCGAGCCGAGGCACGTGGTGCGCTTGGAAGGCGAAGCTGACAAGCATCCATTTTCGAGTATCTTCCAGGTCAGACTCAAGTTGGCTCGAGACGTACAAACCAAGCTAGACTCGATCTCATTCATTGAGCATACATCAGCTATATTGTCTATACGGTGACGGCTTTACACGGCTTTCATTTGGATGAATATGTCACCAAATCAGCGGTTGAAGACGTGAGAGCTGCCTTAAATAGGCAAGCTGGAAGTCGATGTCGCATATCTCAAGCGGCAAGTCCACGCTCTGCGTCCCGTCCTGCACTGCCGTCCTTGCGGCTTCCCAATGTGGTGACCCTTGCCATGAGACTGGGCTCCTCCCTCTCCTTCTCCATCTTCGCGTGCCAGTCTGCCTCAGCCTTTGCAGCGTTGCGCTTGACTCTGGCAGTATTCCAGCGCATGAAGTAGCAGCAAATTGGGAAAAGGATTGTATCAACGGCGACCCAAGCGAACAGGATGCCAAAATTGCGCCCCACGTGGGATTGCTGAAGGTCGAAGAGCGTTGTGCGGGTAAGCTCCACGACTATAATGTTGTCAGCGGCTTGGTTTGTGGGGAAAGAACGAGAATAGAAAGCTTACTGTTGTGCATTGGCCACGCATAACCCCATTTGTAGAAGCTAGGCGCAAGATCGAGGGCATAGAAGCCGGTCGCGACATTGCTGATGACCCAGAAGATGAGCCAGAGGGCAGTCCAAGGCGTTCCAAGAAGCATGGCCATGTTCTCGCTCGCCAGTCCGAACGCGGTCATCCCAACCCAGTTGCCCATCCAGTATACAACGAACGTACCGCGTCCATATGCATTTGAATTCTTAGCGGGCCACACATGACTGGCCGGTTGGTTGAACATGGGCATTAGGAATGCCAGGCTGACAAAGCTGTACACCAGGGACAGGAAGAAGTAGCTCATGACAGTGGCGATGTAGCGCCAGGCGATGAGGTGGCGGAAGAGCAGCGGAGGATGGCCCTTTGGGGAGAGGTACTTCATATGGATCGGCAAGAAAAAGGTAAAGCTGAAGAAAGAGATGATGATCAGATAGATCAGGCCGATGCTGACTGCGGGTGTGGCGATTGGGGGCCCGAACGGACGCAGATCGTAGATCGTGAACTCGATGCCAGGGGACAAAGCTTGGGGCGCGTCAGTGATGCGCAGGTTGGACAAGTCGTCTTGGAGATGGAGGATCCATGAGGCACCAAATGTAGAGATAACGCGTCTCTGAAGTGCGGTCAGGCCTGGCACGATGTACGACGATGCTACCGTCTGATCGCGAGCTGTGTTGTAGACGACTTGACAGGCTCCGGTGGGATCATAGCTAGCATTGCCCTGTCTGATGGCGGATTCCAAGAGAGCAGTAGCATTGGCGTTGATTATCACGGCAGCCCAGACCTGCATATCGTACACGGCTTCCCGGACTTCTAGTGGGTCGTTGTTGAAGTCCTCAGGCGACCTGAAAACGTATGCAGGTGCTATGCCGCCAGCTCTCCTTATATTGTCGATCGCCTCAGTGACAAAGGGGCCAACGAACGGAGTCGTGCTAGTGTATGGCGCGACTTGGCCGTCAAAGTCGACCACAAGGATCTTGAGATTCTTCACGTTGTCGTTCTGCCGAAACAGGGCACCCCAGAAGAGGCACAGAAAAGCCATAACGGCGACTGCCAGGATAAGGTCTGGAGGTCGGTCAGCCTGGGCATTTTCAATTTCGAGGGGTATAAACACTCGTTCGTAGCCATAGTTTGAGCACGTGAAGTCGCACACCAGCCTGGCAAGTCAGCCTGATAATCTTCATATTTGCGTAGATCTTACCATCTGCCAATGCCAAAAGCCAGCTGGAGGTTGCGGACCGGCATTACTCCTGCGTCTCGATCTTTGGGTGTTAATCTTGGAAAGGGCTGGGGTAATGACACGTGAGTGTTGTGTTTCTGCCTTTTCGATAGCCAGTGCATCGTTGATTGTTCCTTCTTCTGCCGGGCTCTCAGCCTCGCTCTCAGCCTCGCTCTCAGTGTCAGTGGAGTCGCTGTTGCTGTTGTATGGCCACTGCTCTCGGTCATAGTTGGGAGCGATCTGGCAACCGAGTGTGGGCTCAGGCATGTCGAGTGGTGATAGGCCAGAGCGAGCTGTGGTTGATGATCGAATTGACGGTCGCCGTGAAAGCTGAGTATCAGTGGAAGTTCGACTCATCTGCATTCTGCGCTCCATCTCCTCTTGAGAGACGTGACTCGAGCGCGCCACCATGTTGCTGACTGATAGGAGGAAAGAGCGGCGATTGGGCGACAGGTGAGCGCCACAGATTGGTCAGATATGCAAGTGAATGCTAAGCTTTACACATCACTGGGCACCAGGATGCCTATAAGGTACCATCGGATGAGGGTTCGTGATCTGCTCAGGGATCTCAAGCAAAAGTCGATGCTACGAAATTGCTATGACACAGCAGCCGCACAGGGCACAAAGAAATGTTTTCATGCCGAAGACGAGTTCGCCGAATCGGCATGACAAAGCAGCGTTGAGGTATACAGAGGCGCTCAGGGTCGATTCCAGACCGCAATGGTGTTTAAATGTTAAAGCCATTATTTATGCTCGTAGAGGAGTGGTGGTGAAGTTGAAACGCAGGCGGCTGTCAGGGAGGCATCTGTCAGGAAGGTAGGAACGATTACGTCAGCGCCTTCAACATTCACCTGCCGACTTCACGCGCGGTGGATGTTGAACCACCATGGTTCGCCATGACGCGTCATAACAGCAATTGGTCGCTGTCGACGCGACCGATTGGATTTCGTTTGCTTGCGCCGTTGTAAACGCGCACAATTTGCAGCCCAGCATGGCCATAAGAGGCCCTCGTGGCCGCGGGCGCGGTCGCGGTCGCGGCAAGACAATGGTAGTAAGTATGCATAACATGCACACATGGAGTTTGCATGCTGACCTCTGCAGTGGGAATGGGAGACATACACGCCCTCGCCTGCCGTCTACGACAACATTTGGCATGTGCGCCAGGCGCCTGTTGCAGTCACACCTACGCTCCCTTCAGACTGCCCCATACCCAATGCCAGCTCGAGAATTCTCGAGCGCCGCCAGACCGAAGACGGCTTTGGGCGCAATTTCTACCTGGTCGAGGTCACCACAAACGGAACTGACGTCCAGACGGTCGACGTGAGCCGCATCTTGCAGTATGTGAGCCCGAGCGAGCTGGAACGATTCGAGAATGAGCAGTTCCACGTCGAGGCCAAGGCGCAGGCAATTACAGATAGAGAAGAAGAAGAGAAGCAGATCAGACGCAGGATGGCAAAGAACGCGTGCAACACCGGCAGTGGGCGAGGGGGAGCCGGGCGCGGAAGAGGCAGCCGCATGCTGAATGGGCGGGGCATCGACCCTGAGCTGCTCATAAGGAGAAGAGGACAAGGCCGGGGACGACCAAGAGGAAGGATCGCGCGGCGTGGGAGAGGTGGGAGAGGTGGACTGGCTCTGTCCCGTGAGCTGCCAGAAGACGAGACTGTCAACAGCGAACCAGGCCACACGCTGACAAGCTCACACGAAGACACGACGGAGACCAGTAGCGAGGAGGAGGAGGAAGCGCCCCATTTCGCTTCGCCGAATCTCATGCGTTCGGCCTTCGTCGCCAACAGCGCCTTGCCGCTATCGCCAGTGCAGCCTATCCGACCCGTGCCATCGCCAGCACTGCAACGCGGCCACCCCGAAGTGCCAGACATTGGCGGCACAGAGTCCTCGTCCGAACACTCTGAGTCAACTGATCTGGAAGACGAAGATGGACATCGAAGCAAGCGGCGCAGAACGGAAAGCGGAATGCCACAGCGCCCACACCAAGCGTCTTCCCCGTCCTCGTCGCAGGATGACGAGTCTGGGAGCGAAGAAGACCCCATCCCACCAGATCCACCGTCAACCGTCAAAGCACGCAAGTTCCAGCAGGGCGACGCCACACCTCGCGCCGGCCACTCGATGCTGCAAAAACCAGCTTTCGACTCAGACGAGGCAGTGGACGACAGCCAGGATGATGAGGACGCAGAAGAATACGTCGTTGAGGCGATCATCGAGCATTACCATGACGACGGACGGAAGTTCTATCTGGTCAAGTGGGAAGGGTACGAGGACAGCCACGACTGGCTCCCGGAAGAAGATCTTGAGGGCGCTGCCGAACTAGTGCACGACTACAACGAGCGTGTCAAGCAAAAAGGGAAGAATGGATCGAGGTTACACTGACGAGCTACAATCAGAACTCTCGATGCGCGCTTGTGTTGACGGCCGTTGACAGTACCATTTGCAAGAGCGACCCTTACCCACGATCATCTCATTATTCGTCTCGAAGCCCAAATGCACACATCGCCCGGTCGTTCAGTGCTTGACCCATCTTCATAATCGATTGCCACCTTCCTCATGCGTCTCATCATCCTTCGATGCGGACGTTGTGCTTCTTGGGCTGATTACAGTGCAAACAGGAAAGGATCCTCGGACATGAACTAAAGCGGCCTGTGCTTAGAGTGCCTTGCAAGCACTGGAACACAGTCGAAGGTAGCCAGGGGCGCGTTTGTTCCAGGCTAAAGGTCCTGTCAGCCGCCCGCAGGCAAATGTGGAGTGTGTCAGCGCCAAGCCTGCGCAGAACCCGAGCAATATGTGCGTCTCTCCATCGGGAAGCTGTCCCACCCTTCCGAAAATGCTCGTATGATGCTTCAATCGGCTCGCACGAGCAACCTCAGGGCGGCTCATGCAGGGCCGAAACCAGTTCTCTAGTGTTCGGGACATACCTGGGTAGCATGCATGTCACACGTTTGAATCCGCCTGTACCTGTGCAGGTCAGGAAGCAGTGCGTCTTGGGCCCTATGTCCGAAGCGCACCTATCAAATCTTGCTCTCAGGCTCTCAGCGAGTGGCCTCGCCTACCATCTACGGGAGAGCAGATGAAATGTTTACAGAACGCTCGCAGCCACGAATGTCAGTCTTCATCTAGTCAACTTCTTATCCTAACCGCATGTCCTTAAGTTCCCAGTATGGCGCACAGCATACCTGCAGATGCGGTCATCGTACGTACTTGCCCCGTCTGATGGTGTCCTCACGTCAAAACAGCGTACTGACAAATTCTCCAGCCCTTTGAGGCCGCCCTACTATCGCTGACGATTCTGCTGGCATCAGGTCGCCTAGTTCCACGTTTGTTGCAGCGACAGTCTCCAACTATCAGTGACAGCTTCCTGATTGCCTCCATCCTCAATGCTCTCGCACTCTTCATCACCGACATCATGACTTATAGTTGGGGTGGCATAGCAGGAGACGATGCAGATGCACCTGAGCCATCAGATGCTCAAAAAATCGCCCTCAAGAAGGTATCTTGTACCTTATATCATGCAGAAGATGGATGCAACTAACTCTACTATCAGGTCCAGTTCGCTGGCAACTACTTCTACGACACCGGAATCTATTTACCGAAGCTGGCGAACGTTGCGCTCTACTTTCGACTATTTCCTCCGACCATGCCATCCCTCAAGAAGGCGCTTTACGCTGTCTCATTCTTCACGGCCTCTGCAATGGTTACAACGTGCTTCCTAGACACCTTCTGGTGTGGGTCTCAGGTGTCTGTCAACTGGACGCTGGACAAGGAAGCTTGCAGTACATTTAACTCGAAAGTCGTCTTCAGGTGGCCAAGGAAACGTCCGAGATGATCACAAGCTTCGACTCTCGCAGCGAAATAAGCTGTTAGCTTGTTCATGACTCAAGAAGATTCAATTGACCTGGTCAATGGGAAGCGGATGCTTTCACTTCTGCAGTATCGTCAACCAGCGGTGTTACTGTATTTCGTCGACATCGTTCGCTTGCCACTGATCCCAGCCAGGGCCATGAGTGAAAAGTGCACGCTTGATCCGAGCGCGAGTGGAAATTGCGCCGCTGAATTGTGACATGGTGACGCAGTACGATGGTGAAGGAGAAAGTGAAGTCGAAGGCACCCACGCAGGCGCCAACGCTAGCGTGGACTGCATACCATAAATACTGCACACCCTTCCGCCCTCCTCTACTCCTGCCACATTCGTCTTTCAGTTGCTCTCCATCCAGCTGCTTCCGACCGCTGGCGCAGAAACACACGGTCACGCACTACGAGAACTGCCAGGCAGCGACCGACAATGAGGCCTCTTCATCGACAAGCTAACTATCTAGGACCGCTTTGCAAGTGTCCCGTGTGTCTCAACGTCAGTAGGAGGAAGCAGCACTTGCCAGATTTACCGGACTCTCGTGCAAGTTCTTGTCTATCTCACCCCTCGAGTCGGTGTCAGTCCAAGCAGCCCCCACCGGAGGGCAAGGAGTTGCGATGCGCAGCGCAAATCATTTGCACTTGACATCACACTCTGCTTGTTCGCTGACCAGTCACGTTGCCCACAAGGCACCATGCCTGCCGAACGAATCCTCAGCCGAGCCGAAGGTTCCTCTCGAGGATGCTGAGGCTCGCTGCCAGGACCTGCGTCGAACTTGAGCACCTCGCACTGCCCTCGGTGTCAGCGCAAGACCGATCTTGCCCACTGACAAATTTTTCATGGATCACTCAAGCGTCTGGGATTCGAGGAAGAAGGCTCACGTTGCAGGTCAGCTACCACGCAGACGGTCAACTCTTGACAGAACATCAGGATACTCATAGCGAGGACAAAGCGAGCTCAGTCCAAATAGCATGCGTCTTCGCCAGACTCCCCATCCACCCGTTCACATCCCTCCCGCCGCACAACCTCAAACACCGCAAACCCCCCACCGATTTGCACAGGCTTCCCACACAGGCAGCTACCCTTCCACCGGCGCCCGGCGACCGCCAAAACCTTCCTGCTGCTTCCCCAAGGCCACTCCTTCACCACCTTCGTCGCCCAGCTCAGCCCGCACTTTTCATTCAGACAAACATATCCATAGCCCGGCGGACCCGCACTTTCTTCGAAGTTTTTCAGCACAGACTTCTTCGGGTACGGGAGGATGTACGGCGCATCGTCTTTGCTCGGTTTTTGTGGGTCGGGGAGGCGGACTACTACCATGAGATTTGACCTGTCACGTGGTGTGATGGGGCTCGTTGAGGGGTGCCATGTCAGGTAGCAACCTTCGCTGTCACAAGCCATCATGCCGAGGGGATGCAGGTAGCCGGGGATGTAGTAGACGGGGTTTGTGTGGCCACAGAGACATTTCCAGGTGCCGATCTTCTCCAAGCGCTTCAAGTCGTCGTCGTCGCCGACGAGTTTTCGAGTGGCTTTAAGAATGTGTCCCCGAACAGTTTCGAGACGGGGTGGTTTGCCCAGGAGGGAGAGGATGGTGTCGCGCAGCATTGTGTTTGCTTGAAAATCTCGTGAGTTCCAGATCAGGTTCTGCGTTCGTCAACACCACGTTGAGCATATTGTATGCATAGCGGCAAATGGGCAAGTGTGAGCCGGGTTCGCCAGAGTCTGACAAGTTCATACACGATGCTGACATCTCATTGGCGACTACGAGATGTCGTCGTAATGTCTTGCACTGTTCGAGGTCATGACTGGGCAACGATGCGCCAATGTGTCAGGGCATTGGCCGTGTCTTTTCACCATCAATGCGAGAGTCTTGGTACGAGTGCTACAATGCGGCAGATCTTGTCAGTCGATCTCTTCATCTCCTTTGTTTCCACCTCAACCTGCACCATGTCTGACTTGTGGCGTAGGGTACGTGCTGCCGTATACAACATGCTGTTTCAGATGGGTCTGACACCGTCCAAGATCACCTACTACGAAGTAGACTCCAAGACTGGCCGAATCACGAGCAGCAAAGCGGACTGACTGGAGGAACATGGCCAGAAGATGATGTAAAGAGTTACAAGGACATACTTACACGAACCGAATGTCGTAAACGCTCAAGATGCTCCGCCCATATGCAATGCGTGACCAAACATATGCCAACAATCTTTTTTCGATGCATCCAATCAGGGCCGGAGATCAACAGACCAGCTCTCTCACTGGCTTCTTGGTCATCGCAGGCGGCACGCAGCCCCACGAGCAGACCTTGACCTTGAACGGATAGAAGACTGTGAAGCTCGTGCTCCAGAACTCGATCCACTCAGCCCTCGCCACAATATAGTCCTTCTCGCAAACGTGACACTTGAGGAAGTAGCCGAAGTCGACGCCTGCATCATTGTGCCTTGCCTGCGCAAATACGGCATCTGCGTCGTACGGTACCGGATCGCCAAGCTTTTCTTGTGTCTCTTGAACCGTGATATTCTTCAGGGCGACAGTGACAGACATGGTCAGAAGAGACGGTATACGCGAGACTGCGGATGGTGTGAAGATGGGCGACGAGGGAGCTCCGTATGTGCCCTCGTCAGTCTCGATGATCACAGCGTAGTCGTTCGTGGTCGGGGAAGGTCGGGTTGGTGAGCCTCTGATCAACTGACCAGCCTGATCGAAGTATGAGACCAACGTTCTGCCAATGAACCGTGATATAGGCTGATCAGCGACAACGCGAGCCGCAGAGTGATGTGCGAAGATGCGCTCGTCCATGTTACTTTCCCCGATAGTGTACTTCGAGCTCACAGCATCGAGGTATCTCCCCATCGACTCGAGAAATCGTATATGCCAGACAAGCGCCTCAGGATCTGAGCAGGTCTTCAACCGTGGGTAGACATCCTTCGTAGATTCCGTGAACGTGACGCGCTCATCAAGCTTTCGGTAGCGATTTTGAGTTACGCGCTCGAGAAGAGGATTGCCAAGAGTCATGAGATGCTCCAGCTTACCGTGCGGGGCCAGCATCTCAAGGAGCTCGAAAGGAAGGTACTGAAGCTTGTTGAGAGATACGTCAAGTTCCTGAAGATTATGTAGCTTGCTGATCTGCGGAGGCAGTTCTTCAATCCCGTTGCCTCTCAGCTTGAGGGTTGTGAGGAACTTCAAGCTGAACAATGACGGTCTCATCCGTTTTAACGAGTTCTGGCTGAAGTTGACGTAAAGCTCTGGTTCCATGGACCGGTACTGACCCTCTGCGGGAAGATCGTTGCCAGGATCTGGGAGGTTCTTAATCACACTGTTCAGATCACTGATCTGCTTGATATCGTTGTCTTCGAGACCAAGCCCTGAGAAGTCATATTCCTGACAATTCCTCTCGACGCCAATGCTGAGCATAGAGCGGAACGTGGCTCCAGCGCCAGTCGTCCTCATTGGCTCTGGTTCTTCTTCTTCACTGTCCGCGTCTGGAAAAGGGAATGGCGACCTATGCTCTGGCAGAAGGCCCACGGAGACTTCGCTGTTGTCGCTCATCATGTAGACACCGGAGTCATACTTGCGCGCTATCCTCATCTTCTTTGGCTCGGGTGAGATCTGTGCTGATTCGCGCTTATCGGTCTCATACCAAGCACCTTTGCGCTTGTTCTTGAATACACGCGGCGACTCGTAGTTTGTGATATCGAGCGTCTCCTCAGAGTCGTCGCTGGAGAACATTGGAGGCGGCGAACTTGACTTGGGCGAAAACGCGCCATATTGCTGAGGTTCGAAATACGGCGAGCTTGGGGGGTTGGTCGCGATCGCGTGCGGCGGCGATGACGGTGGCACCGCGTCGTAGTCCATGGCGGGGGATGGACGCGCTGTAGCTTTGAGCGGAGGGTATTTGTTTGGCCACGCGACCGCGACTACCGACTCGAGGAAAACGCGCTTCCTTAATTCGGGGGCTGGAGGAAGGTGCGATGCTGTGTGGGAAGGAACCACGGACGCGTTGTGGAGCTCACCGCGACCCCGCTAGGCTCAAAACCGCGGCAGGGTCTGAGGATGACGGCATCATCCGCGCGCTCCCACGTGCACTGTACCACTCCTGTATGCCCAAGTATGCCACACGCCAACGGTCTTTGTGTTCAAAACCGACATACACGTAGTACAAGAGCGCCAACATGCAGTCACAGCAGGTGCTGAAGCCTCGAGCACACGTGCGACTACTTGAGGCCAGCTATGCAATTTGGTCTTCGTTCAGCATTCAGCTCAGCTTTACATCGCCAGCACCTCTCACCAACACCAGAACCGGCGCGAACGAGCGGTCACAGGACCACTACGCTCAGAAGTCTCCAGAGTCTCGCTATCCTTGACGGTTCATACGCTTCTTACCCGGAGATCGCTGAACGCTAGCTTGGCCGCGTACGATACGAGTGAGCGGTTTTGAGGGTGTTACTCCCACGAACTGTGAGGCTACTAGTAGACATATAACCTCGTCTCTTGCTGCCTCTTCCGGACGTCTCTTTCTGATGCTCTCTTTGACAACAAATTTTACTTCTCAATGCCATATTCACATACGGTCAAAAGATTTTCTCGACTGATTACGTTAGCTGCTCCGCTGCGCTTCCGAAAGTTCCAGCTGAACGCTTCAGCCCTGCTCAACGGCCGTCAACACTCATGGTACATGGGGCTTACATGCTATTGATCACAGGTCAGACCGTGACTGGCATACAAGTTGTGGCCAAGATACGCATGAACTATCGCAGCAGCTTTGACGAAAACCAGTGTGTTGTGCAAGTTGCAATCGACCAACAGCGGCTGTTGGAGGTTGTTGCTTCCGCGCCATGCCCACCAGCTAAAGTTCACGATCACCAGCAGGCCAGGACCTGCGAACAAGTCAAGCATCACGCACTCGGACCCAGTCATGCTCAGTCGATCCTGGATCGCTGCAAACCTGGCACCATAGAAGATATTGTCAAGTTCTATGATCTGCACGACCACCACGAGGTCGACTCTGGAGCGCTAACGGCTAATCTTAGTAACACGCACCTGGATGGCCCTACCTTTTGCAGCTAGAACTACAACCATGATGCTGCCAAAGTCTTCTGACTTGGATACAAACAGGATCTCGTCAAATAGCACTGCAGCTTCAGCTTGGAATGTGTCAACGATTCATCAATTTTTGGCGCCAGATCGACTCGAAGGGCTGCCAGAATTTCTCAGCAGCGCAAGAGCAACATCTACTGCGCGCGAAGGCAGCGGCTACTACAAGAGATACAGCAGCGACTGTTCGGCGACTACGATGAACCCCGGATGTCACTTGCGGAGAGACAGCCTGCCGCATCCCGTCTTTCGCGATCCCTGATTGCGCGCATCAGTAAGCTGATTAGATTGCGCATGCAGCGCGCTTCGAAAATGATGATGCAGGATTTATCGAAACTCCAAACGCAGGATTGCTGACGAAAGATCAATTCGGCAACACGGACAGACATGCCAACACTTTCAGGCAAGAACGGCACAGTACGAGCGCCAGTCACGAGGCGTACCACCGCGCACGACGTGGCAGCGGCTTGGGCAATCTCAGATCGCGACCTGTGTCTCTCGACACGTCTCTATGGAGTCGGCAGGCATGCACAAGCTGAGTGGCTGGCACGCTTTGGTTCCTGCAGCTCGCACGGGCCCGCTGTGTCCGGTGAAATCGTGCATCTTCAACTCTGGACGCGGCACGCTTCTCGAAGAATTCCGTCACACCTCGTAATGCGGACATCCACGAGAGGTTGCATTTGACGAGGAGCAGTCCCAGAGTAACGGCAGTCACGGCAGTTGCGATGAGATGTGGACCTTCTCAACGTCACAGAGCCGGACTGTAGGGTCTCCGCTGGCGGAAATCGTGGCTTCAACAACGCCCAGGCTAAACAACGGTCGGCGTGCCAAGATGAACAAAGAGCAAATGATGCGCGCTAAGCGAAAGCTTTGCACGCATCGTCACTGGACGGTGTGCACCACAAAGCTTCTGGTCGCGCTGGGGTTGGCGCATGCGACGTTCCCTCGGCTATTCTATTCTCGGATACGACGACCAAAACCCTTGTGCCAATCAGCAAATCCGGCAGCCGGCAAACATCACAGCGAAAAGCTTGGCAGCTTGGCAGAGAGCCCCTACGCACGCCTCGAGCACACGAGGCGTGGACCCAATACCCTGGCGCTCGTGAAGCTGCCTCAGCCTTACCCTACGCGGTGGTGGCGGTCACTCGGAGATGAGATTTCCCCAGTGCCAACTCCAAGGCGGCTAGGTGATTCGCTCTCGCCCCTTACTATTCAGGCTGGCGTCTTTCGGTAAGCCGCCATCTTCCTACTTGCGGACTCGCATCTTCCACTTCGTGCTGCTTGGCAAAGACCAACACGAACTGGTGGATCGACTTTATCGTATCGCTCAGGAGATATGGCTGACCCTAAACGTAAAGTATATAGGCAAGGGCCTGTCCTTCCGCAAACGTTTCTGCAGCATCAGCTCTACGTCTTTCGTTTGTTCAATTGGAACATTCCAACGTCTCTTAGTATTTTATTCTAATCTAATTCCTACACTCGCTCACCACCATGCATCTGTCATTCACCACAGCCGTTTTGGCTGTCGCCGGATCCGCCTTTGCGCTTCCCCAGAACCCTGCCCCCGCGCAGGGCACTGCGCTCCCCTCAAACGTCGATCTTCCTCCGGCTCTCCCGCTTGACGACTTCAAAACACCCAAGTTTGCTCGCCCCCTTTCCCTCGACGAGGCCCTGCAGGGTGTCAACGCCACTGTCACCACCATCAAGGAGAACCTCCAGGATGCGAAGAACAAGCTTCCCGAGCTTGTCCTCCCCGACACCCCGTCGTCGAAGATCATCACCGATCTCCTTCCCAACATCATCCCTTCGATCCTCCCCAGGAACCCCGCTGAGTTGGACGAGGAGCTCGAGAAGTTCGAGAAGAGGCAGAGCACATGCTCCAACCCCCGCATTCGCCGCGAGTGGGACTCTTACTCCAACTCTGACCGTCAGGCCTACGTCGATGCCATCAAGTGCCTGCAGAGCCGCCCGGCATCTGGCCAGTTCCGTCAGTCGCAGAGCAGATACGAGGATCTCGTCGCTCTTCACCAGACCCTGACTCCCAACGTTCACGGTAATGCCAAGTTTCTCCTGTGGCACAGGTACTACCTCTGGACCTTCGAGCAGATGCTCCGCTCCGACTGCGGTTTCAACCGTGACCTCCCCTGGTTCGACGAGACCAGGTACGCTGGCCGCTTCGGCGCCTCGTCCATCTTCTCCAGCCAGTGGTTCGGCAGCGTCAACATCGGCGGTCAGTGCGTGACCAACGGCCAGTTCGCTGGTCTTGCTATCAACGTTGGCCCCGGTTCTGGCAACACTCGCCACTGCTTGGCCCGTAACGGTGACGATTCCCGCACCGCCAACACCGGCAACGCTATCGTCGACGCCTGCAACTCACGCTCTGCCTACCCCGACATGGCCTCTTGCGCCGAGGGTGGTGCCCACGCCTGGGGCCACAACGGTATCGGCTCCGTCATGCAGGACACCTACGCGTCGCCCGCCGACCCCGTCTTCTTCCTGCACCACGCCTTCATTGACCGCAACTTCCGGATCTGGCAGAACAACGGCGGCAATGCCCGCGTCACCCAGATCTCCGGTACCGACTCGCAGGGCAACCAGCTCCGCCTGGACACCACCGTCAACGTCTACGACTTCCGTCCCACTGTCCGCATCAGGGATATTCTCAACACCCAGAGCTCGACCCTGTGCTACAAGTACAACTACTAAGCCAATGGCCCATGTGCGGTTTCCTTTTGTTCGATATCATCGCTATCATTTGGGATTCGCATTGCATGGCATGAGTAACTTGTAATTAGACAGCCTGGATGTTTCTTTTTCTTTGTAGATGTTGATACCACCGAAAAAGCAATACAGCTTCTTTACGATCACGGCTTGCTCCCTCTCTTCATTGTACAGTGCATATACTTTGAGAAGCGTATCGACGATATTGGCATTTGGACCTAGACGTTCACGTTCAATTTGACATACGACCCTAGTGATCTTCACGATCATGGGGCACCGCACACGCCGCTGAGCGTTCCCGTCTTATCGCTATAGCTTCTTTGCCCGCCCATACTGAATTAGAGAATTGCCGAGGCGAGTACGTGCATGCCATGTACGCGTCGAGTGACGGGAAGTGCCTTCAATATTGAATGTCTGTGATCAATTGCACCCAGACCACTTTCACAGCCTTTTCTCAGCTGATTGACGAAGCTTTAGCGACGTGTCTCGGACATTGCCGTCACTCATTTCGCAGGGGTACGCGGTAGTTGTTAACACGACGATCTCGCAGTCTGACCTTTCAGAAACCTCTCGTTCATCAGCGGCGCTGCGATTCATTCTCAAATTCAAGAATGATTCCCTCCCGAACCTAGGTTAGGACTCGCAGCCAACTCCGCCCTCTCCATCTGCAACCCAATCTCATTCACCCTCTCCCTGGTCTCCAGCTCCATCCTCTCCTTTCCCCCGTTCATCTCATATGCGCCCACCTCACGAGCTGGCATCTCCACCGCTTCCTGCGACACTTCGTGCGCATACACCGTCATCTGCGGTTTCCCGCCCATAACTGCGCTCTGACCTGGTAGCTCGGCTTTGGCATAGGCTTCTTGCGCCTTCCTGTTCTTCTTGATCTTTTGCAGTAGGAACAGGATGATGCTGAGGAGCAGGATAAGGACCGCAATGCCAGCGCCTATGCCGGCTTTGGCAGCTGTGCTGAGGAGCGGCTGGGCGGCTGGTGTCGAGGCTGGTGATGTCGATGTTGCTGTCGCGGTTGCCACCGTTTTGGAAGATGTCAAGCTCGGTGGTGCGGATATGCTGGGCAGACCAGACAATTGGCCGTCTCCAGTTTGCGAGCTCGCTGTTACCATGGAAGGAACGCTCGTGGAAGTGGCTACCTCCTTCCCAACGGTCGCAGCGAGCGTGAACAATCTCGAGCTTGTACTGCAGTAGCTCTTGGACCCGCACGCCCAATTCCCGTTGCCGCAGCTGTACACCGGTGCGTTATCATCCTCATAATCTTCGGTATTGCACACGCTTGCCAGGCAATTCGGACTCGACCATGTTGGATCAGTGCAGCCCTGCCGCCACCAGAGCTTTACGCCTTTGTTGGTTCCATCGAAGGCTTCGTAGTTCTGGCAAAGACCGTTCGATTCGCAAACATCGTTCGCAACGTTTACGTGTCCGGCGCCGTTGTGGTTCGTGCCGCAGCAGGCTGATTCACCGGAAGACGAGCAGGGCTGATAGGCAATATCGGTTATGAGGGTGCCATTGCGTGAGTAGCAGTTGCTTGCTGCGAATGTGGGTGTGGTCGAGAGCACGAAGAGGAGTGTCAAACTGGTGAACATCTTTGTTGGCACTGCAACTCGCGTGCAAGAACTCGAAGGAATTACGCAAGGAGAGAACAGACAGACCGCAAATAATTTTTTGCTCAGTCTTCCGAATCGCGAGCAGGTGCGTAGCTCTCGGGCAGTAAACACCACCCCTGAGCTGTGCCTCGTGCCCAAGCGAGATGAGATTATGCGCATACAAGGGTCGAGTATCACAAGGCGTCCAGCGCCAGTCCAGCACAACGTGATTGGTAGGATCGGTAAGATGGACTCAACAGTGAAATTTGCACTGCCTCAAAGTGGGAGACTGAGGATTGTATAGCTGGACGTGGTACAGAGCGCTTGAAAAGATAGGATTGTTGGAGACATATGAGAAAAGACTTTCAGAGTTGGGCAGGAAAGGAGGAAAGGCTGAGTCAACCATCGGATTAGTGAGATTTAGAATAGACATGGCAGACTGGATCAAAGTCCTGAGAGCCTTCTGATGCCAATGTTGGTCAGGAGCGTGCCTTCCAGCTCTACGCCGGTTCCTTTCAGCGGTTCGCCCTTGCTCATCGCAAGCTCGGTGAAGACTCTGCCCATGGGTTGTGTTGGCGTCATCATGTTCTTGTAGACGAGATTCATAGGGCGAATCATCGCAGCTTTCCACGCTGGCTGGGCTGGGATGAAAGGCTTGATCTCTGGATGCGCAGTCCAGTCAACACCGCCCGGTCGCACACTAATGGCCCTAAAGCTGGGGTTCTGTTTGCGGAAATCAAAGAGAGCTGCCTCAGTCTGGCCTTTGACGCGCCCAAACAGTTGTGTGAATATGCCCGGTGTTTGTGTTGCGCCCTCGCCGGAGACGTAGACGAACGTGAAGGGTGACTCAGGGTGGAGAGTGTTGAACGCGCGCATCGCGGCGAGTGTGTAGTCGTGTGTGATTTCGACGTATTGCCTGTCGTCATCTTAGATAATGTATATTGAGGTGGTGCTGAGAGCCTGGCATACTCCTTATCCACATCATTTTGCGAAACTCCAAGGGCCCAAACACAGCCTTGCGCATCTCTAAGCTCATCCAGCAGCGCCTTGTCGTAAGTTTTGAAGTCCTCGTGGATGATCACTTTGGCTTTATCATGGCCTTCTGCCATCTTGACGGGCCGTCTACTTAGGATCGAGATTCGGCTGATGCTCTCTTGCGCCAGCATGTTGTCGAGAACCGCTGCACCGACGAGGCCCGTCGCGCCAGTGAGAATGAGATGCATTTTGGAAGGACTGTGGTGGTCTTCGTGGAAGTAGTTGGTAAACACGATAGCTGTAGCTCTGGTTGCCTGTTGTCAGTGAGGAGACGGTAAGCACTACTGCCGTAAGGCCCTGCGATTAGCTGGTCTTTTATCAACAGGAAGCTGCGACAGTCTTCCTTCTATGTCCGCTCATCTATAACTCCATGGCCGCAATTCGTGCGAAGGAAGAAAAGGCACGTGCCAGACGCGACTGCCTCGCGCGGTCAGTGGAAATAAGAGGTTGTCATGGCCGTGCAGACAAGCCTTCGCTAGAAACGGCCGTGCAGCGTTCGTCCGAGCACGTTGCGTCACCGACTAACGCCTGCGGCAGAAAACACCCCAGAACATCAAACGAGGAGCCTCAAACATCAAACCTCGTGACCCCTAAATCTCGTCAACATCGTCACCTTCATCAGATCCCAGCCTCTTGCCAATATCGAGCCCCTAAACGCTCATTGCGATAGCCGTTGACATGGGTAGAACAGGCTTTCAGGCACTCCCGCCGCGTGGGCCGGCAGGCCCGGATCCTTGTCAACTACGTAGTGCACCGGGCGCGATCTGCTTTTTGCAAACAATACATCTCAATCGGCGAGCAGAATTCTTTCTTCGATGTTACACCCATTGTTTACTTGACCTGGCGTTTGGGTCTCCCAACCCTGCGGTTGTCCATTCGTTTCTCCCTTCTTTGACTTCCTGCGTTCGTCTCGTGTCACTCCAGCGCCATGGCACAAGCGGAAGCCACGGCAAATCGCAGCATCGTCACACGGATCTTGCATCATCACACGGAAATAAGTGAGCGGTATCGTCACCAGCGAAGCTTGGAGCATCCTGTTGAGCTTCTGGAAGTTCGACATTCGCTGTTACCGGCCATACTCGTCAATCGTCTCTGGGCTGATGTAGCAACGTCCATTCTCTGGAAGCAACCCCCTAATCTCTCGGCGTTCAAATGCATGCAGCAGGATCGCCGACAATTCTACGCAAGTAAAGTCGAGCAGCTGCAGCTCTCGGATCCACAAGACGGAAACGACGATGAGTACGAATACCTCAGAGACCTCGAGTGGCCACGGCTGAAGAGCTTGGAATTGAATCTCGATTGGCAGCTATACCAACACAATCTGCGCGAACTGCTGCACCCAGATCTTCATAATTTGACGATCACTGGCCCACAATCTGGCGGATCATCATACGTTGCACAGGTAACACTGCCAGCGTTACTCAGCCCATGTCAGAAGTTGAAGCGCGTCACATTTGGACCTGACGCCTTCTGTCACGAGGATCCTATTCACGCCAGCGTCCTTGCGTACCACCTGGATGCGTTACACGATCTTGAGGACGTCGATGTCTTGATGAGTAACATCGTCGGCAAGGACCTTCTGTTTGGTCATCTCAGCAAACGTGGAGGCTTGAGGTCTTTGGCCATCGATCTCGATCCTGGGTTGCGGACATTGCCTTTATTCTCGGGTCCGGCAGCGCTGCACAAACCATTCTCGAGCCTTGAGCGACTGCAAATCGTGTGCGACCCGGAGGTTGCGCTTGCTCTTCCTTCTCATTTGTTCACTCTGAAAGAGTTGCGACTTGCTATCGAACGCCAGTCGAGTGGAGAAATCCGTCTGTCTGATCTCAGCATCTTGGATGATGTTGTGACCTCATTACTCATGTGTCCAAACCTAGAACTGCTGGAGATCAACGTCGGCAACCTTGCATCGGGCTTCCCGACAGCACAGCTGAACCTGCCGGTGGGTGGTGCGGCCCTGGTTAAGCTGGCAGCTTGTTGTCCGAGACTCCGTAACATCGACCTTGCAGCCCTTGATCCCTCGTCCATTGATGGCTCTGGCGTATCCAGCATGCATTTCGAAGACTTGTGCAAAGGACTGCCCAACCTTGAGGAGCTAAGCTTGAAATTACACCCTGCCACCGCAACAATATTGCAAACTACTGCGCTTCCCAGTCTAGCAAGGCATTGTCCCAAGCTCGAAGTCTTGCGCATGGGCGTTCCTCTTCAACTACCCAACCTGCCCTTATATGGTGGTGTCTCCGAGCCAGTTCCCAACGATATCATAACGCCTCCTCAAACCAAGTACGACCAAAGACCGGACTCCCATCAAGCAATGTCGAGCACTATGAAGCTTGTCGCATCCATCGACACACCTTCAGCCACTCCGTCAAACTCCTGCGCTCCGTTGTTTCCCAACATGACATCTCTCTCCTTTGCCCGTCCGGAAACAATCCTCAGCAAAGGCAACAATGTCTCCCTTTCTGCAGAGGAAGACCTGATCCATGCTTGGGCCCAATCGCTCTTCACGCATTTCCCTCTTCTTGAGCAGCTAGAAGCATGGGGAGACCACACTGGCCGCGACAACCGCTCGATGTCGTACATCTTGCCCATGGAAGATATTTTGGAAGCAACGTGGGAGTTCTTGAGTGGTGTTGAACAATCGCTCTGGCAAGACGGAGATGATGAGGGAGAGGCAGGTGTTTTCAGTCCGGCTTCATTCGGACACGATGCGTATGTGTTGAGTCCAGATGTGCTTAGCCCAGGCGTGCTTAGTCCAGGCCCGTTCGAAAGATTGGTGGTGAGTGATTGGGAGATGGCAAGTCAGATGGAGGAGTTTCGGGCGCGGTGAGAGCACGAGAAGAGGAGGTGGGGCAAAATTGTCCAAGAAGCATGCAATCCTTGAGGAAGAGCACATTCGTCAAGCCTACAAATGGCGTAGTGGAGAAGCCCGTTGGTTACGAATACTTACGAACACGGCGACAGTCTACCTCCGCCAATTGTACGTCCCCCAGTACCACCGCTGGACAAAGTTATGCAGGCTCTGGCTTACTCTGGCGCGTACAGTGCGCCGCCAGCCAACCTTCTCGTCCTCGGCATCGGCGTCGCTGGCTTCAAGGTACGGCGCAGGACGGTCAGTTTGGGAGGGAGTTGTCTCAGGCTATTCGGCGATGTTGGGCAATGGGAGAGAGATGAACGACATGGCCAGGCTGTTGTGTGTTGAGAAGAGTACGAATTGGCGATTGAAAGGTCTGTGTTCAGAGGGCGGTGGTCAGCAAGATATAAGCTGGTGCAAATGCGGACTACAGCCTATCAAAGGCCCCACTTGCTGACGGCGAAAGTAATGGGGTTGATCGACCCCACGAGCTCCGGGATTGAGATTCACCTCAGGTTCTACTTGGCCAGTAAGTGTTAGAGATACCTGATATGGTCTGAGAGATCATTGTTCATAGTGTGTTGTAGCTTGTCGCCTACAATTCTGCGGGGTACGTTCAACCTGTCACAACATGCTTTCATTTTGTATAAGCGTTTCCTTTGTCAACGTCTTGAGATGAGACATACAAGCATGAGCATGTCACGTTTCACAATCACACACAGTTCATAACCTCAACTTGTCCTGCAAATGTCTCGATGCAATGACAATATTTCATGTTTACTTCCAGTTGTGAAGGTGAGTCCGCACTTGCATGTTTTGACACATTCTATCCAAACAAAGTCTCGACCGCCTCCAGACACCCTTCTTGCCAATACATCTCCAACGCCCAAATCTCTGTCCACACAAACACCACATCAAAGCTCCTCGACTACCTCCACACGACACCATCACGCCCACTATGTCCTGCCCCACTCCAACTGTCGACTCTGCCGCGCACCACCTCGCCTCCTCCCTCCTCGCCGCAATTGAGAAAGCCGGCTCCTACCACCCTCCCACCGCGCCCGCCCACTCTTCACCCTCGGGAGACCTCCACGCACCAATACCGCACCTCGACCACAACCCCAACTACATCGACTACCTCCCCGACCCCATCGAGGACATCGTCTTCCGTCTTCTCGCGTGGCCGCTCTCCTCCGCCTGCGGCGAGACGACCGTCGTCGGACTGCCCCTGGCGATGCAATGCTTCGGCGAGTACGCAGCCGAGCACATGCAGTACAATGAGCGTGTGCACCGGCTATGTCTGCGGGTGGGCTCGGAGGTGATCTGGAGGGGCGAGCAGTTGGGCTTGCCCAAGACATATCTCGATTGGCTGGCTGCGGAGGGTCAGAAAGGGTGCGTGAACATCTTGAGGGTGGGGTGTGAGCAGCTTCTCGAGGGGCTGGACAGGTGGCAGGAGGTCACGGGGAGGAAGTTGTAGACAACGTTGTGAGTTTTCGGGATCGGCACGACTGGAAAAGGGGGACCGGAGCCATCGATCTGATCTTTGGGGGAAGCTCCGAGACTGCTCGAGCGCTTGGAGGTCTTTACGGTAGAGAAAAGTCGTCTGCTTTTGGGTGCATGGATGAATGGAATGCTTCTCAGTTTATATGTTATTGGTATCTTGAACGCCTGAAATGCCGTGTTTTCCTCACACTAAAAGCAGCAACTCAGCGGGCTCTTCATCAACTTCTTGAAACCACCAAAGTGCTTCTTCTCCTTGCTATTCTCCTCTTCTTCTTCGCCAACGACGCGCAGGAAAACCTCATCAAGTGTTGTCGGTGAGACGGAGTAATACTCCAGACCAAGCTCTGCTCGGTTCGACTCGAGCAGCTGGATGAGCCCCGGGATGCCTCCTAAGTCAGAAGACTGAGTGCGCACAAGTTCGACATTGGCATCAGCGTTGGTCTTCTCGATGCTGTCTTCGCCGCTGGATGGAACGCGGGAGATCTCCTCGCCCTTCGCGGCCTTGAGGACCTTGAACCTCAGCTGTCCGTGCCCTCCGCCCCTAGAACCCCACTTGTCCATCTGCACACCAGGGATCTTCCTCCTCACCCACTCCTTGCATGCATCCATCTCTTCTTCTGTGGTCTCCGGCGCGCTCTTGAGAACGAGCTGAACAACCCAAGCATCACCGTACTGCTCACCAAGCTGTCCCACAGTGCCGAGCGCCAGCATCTTCCGCTTCATGATGCCGACTCGTGTAGCGAGCTTGTCGGCTTCCTCCATGGAGTGCGTCGTGATCAGCAGTGCACGCCCAGGCGCCGCAACACCGAGTAGTGTACGCCACATGACACGCTTTGCAGCTGCGTCCATACCGGAGCTAGGCTCGTCAAGCAAGAGGACTGAAGGATTGCCCATCAGCGCGATACCAAGCGAAAGCTTCCTCTTGTTGCCACCGGAGAGCTTGGAAGCAAGCCGAGTCTGGAAACGCGCGAGACCAGTGGCCTGCAGGATGGCATTGACGGAGGATGCAGGGTCTGACACACCACGAGCGCGTGCGTAGAAGTACAGGTGCTCAGTCACAGTCATGGTGTCCATTGCGTCGAATTGCGGGCACACACCCAGGTGACCACGAGCGGCAGCACGCTTGGAGATGATGGAAATGTCTTCGATGAGAACGTCACCGCCGCCATTGATATGTGTCGTTGGATGGATGTCACCACGAATCAATGAGATAGTCGACGACTTTCCTGCTCCGTTGGGGCCAAGTAGACCGAAGACCTGACCTTGAGGGATGCCAAAGCTGATGTCGTTGACAGCGTGGTTGGAGCCGAAGGTCTTTTGCAGATGAAGCACACGTAGGCTATCCTTAGACTGTTCGGTGCGTGTCGTTTCAGCAAGGACTGCAGGTGGGATTGTCTCGAGGTTCTCCTCAGTGTGCTTCTGACGGCTGCTTGCACGGTTGAGGAAAGGCGGCCTATAGCCAGAGTCCCACCAGACAAGAGCGATGAAGAGGAGAATGGCTTGGACTGTGAGGTACAAAATTGGGCCTCCGTAGACCGTGAGTTTGCCTGGGTAGCTTGGGATCTGGTTGCCTTCGCAAAGCACACTGAAGGAGTTGAGCGAAAGTAGTTGAGTCCTCAATAAGCTTCCAGAGGGAGCAATTAGAGAGATTGTCCAGTGGAAGATGTCGATCCAGTCATCGATCTTGTAGGCGGGAGCGTACGTCAGGATGGCCATGTATCCAATGAAGTAGATGAGGTACAAGGAAACCATGCCACCAGCGGCAAAGGCGAATGCCGCGAGCTGCGACGTGACGACGATGGAAATCAGGTACGAAAACAAAATTGCGGTCAGACCGTAGAGAGCGAAGACGACGAACAAGTACCCAGGACCGTAGAAAGCACTGGAGGCGCCAACAAAGATGGCGGTGGTGACACCAGCAATGATCAAAACGAAGATGAAGTCGAAGGCAGTGTACGCCAGCCACAGCGGTACCGCTCGGATACCGTTGCTGTAGTGCAACGCTCGTACCTTCCTCAGGCGCTCTTGTGTTGGGTAGAGAGCAAAGAGTGCAGGGAAGACGCACATAGCCAGGCCAAAGTACAGCGTGAGCTGCAGCGTGTCACCCATGTTCGGTGCGAAGGGAACCGCAAACTGCTGGTATTGAGTCGAGATGGGTACATCCGAGAGCACGTTGTCAAGGGTATTGAGCGTGATTAGTCCACCAACGATGCCCCCATTTCCTAGGTATGCCATGACCGTGGGCTCGTTCTCACGGATAAAGAAGCCACCTGGTGTGATATTGCGGAACTGAGTCTGTACGTATTCGTTGAACTGGTCGAGTGTGTCGAGGATATGGAAGCTGTCGTTGTTGATGCCAGAACGTTCGACGATCTGTGAGATGGCGTTGCCAACGAGGCTCGTAGGACCAATTGGGATAAGCGGGATGGCATCGGTGCTGGCAAGGGTAAAGACCTCGGGATCATTGGAAGTTTCTCCAGGGTCGCAACCAACAGCCGTGTAGTTCTTCAAGAACAGTGTGACCAGACCGGCGGCGACGATGGGCAATAGCAAAGCAAAGACATAAGGCCAGAAATTGCGCCTGAGGATAGTCCAGCGCTTCTGCATCAAGATGAAAGTCTGCTTGCCCATGGAAGTACCTCTGCCCTTGCCCATCTCGAGTCCCTTGTCTGTATCCGATACTTGATCCGAGGGGTGATCGTGTTTGTTGGCGAATACAGCCTGTTGTTCGCTTGCGTCCATGAGATTGTGCTCTTTGACCTCCTCAGCCATGGCAAGAAATACATCTTCAAGTGTTGGTCCAACAATGTCGTAATTCTTCACACCCTTGGATCTCAGAACATCGACGAAGTGAGTCGCAGGCAGAGCGTCGGGGAACCAGTATTGGATCATGTCGGCCGATGGCGCAGGCTTCTTCGTTGCATCGATCGGCGGTGCTACAGGTGCGTCTCGGGGGTATGTGACGTGGTATCCGGCACCAACTTCGTGCTTTAGTTGCACAGAGGTACCCTTCGTCTTCAGGATACCGCGCGAAAGGATAGCGATGTAATCGGCAAGAACGTCTGCTTCATCAAGGAAGTGCGTGGTCAGAAGGAATGTGCGATCGCCGCGCTCAGCAAGCAAAATCTCCCAGATCTTACGTCTTGACAAGGGGTCAAGCCCCGAAGACACCTCATCAACACAGCAAACCTTGCTCCCGCCCGTGAACATCATGGCCAATTGGAGCTTCCTCTTTTGACCACCTGAAAGCGTGCTGGACCGAGCCTTGATCTTGTGTCCCAGATCGCAAGCGCGTATCAAGTTCTCAATAGTCTCCCTGTCGTCGAAAGTACCGGTCGATTTGAGCTGATTGAAGATCCTGACGTGTTCGTAGACGTTCAGCTCGTCCCACATGACATTCTTCTGCGGACACAATCCCAGGCCTCCGGTGCCGTCAATTTCGATCGATCCGCTGGTGATCGTGTTCAAGCCCGCGATGGCGTCCAATGTTGTCGATTTGCCACTTCCGTTCGCACCAAGTAGGACCATGATTTGGCCCTTGCGCGCCTTGATGCTAAAGTCATCGACAGCGATGACAGTCTCCGGAGACTTGATGCCGATCTTGGCTAGTACATTCTTGCGGAACCAACTCGGCGTCCAATGCTTCGAGAAGTTCCTCAGGATGATGTTGTGGTCCGGTGAGTCAGTCGTTGTCTTGCGGTCGGCTGAGACGGTGCCGTACAGCCATCGCTCTACAAGCGCACCGAGGAAGGGGTAAACAAAGGTCTGAATGATGAGGAAGACCCAGAAAACGATACCAGGGGTGGTCCAGACATGATCCTCGTAATTGGGTGCGCCCTGGGTCAGATTGGCGCCTGTAAGCTCCCTTTCGAAACGCGCGACCCATATAATGAAGAAGACGTAGTTAATGGATGGAAAAATGAGACTGAGGATGTAGACCGCCGAAGTGCCGAAGGGACCTGCAACTTGCGCAATGATGGCGAGGAGGATGGGGACGATGACAACCGTAATACCGGAGAGCTGAGCTTTGCGGAAGAATGCAGCACCGAAGATCGAGAAACTTGTAAGCGACAGTCCGGCCAGGATATGGAAGATGACCAGGATTCCTGCGTTCGAGGATTTGAAGGCGAGGGCCCACACGATCAACCCCATGATGACCCAGCCGGGGAAGTAGATGATGTCGAACGCGATGTGGTTTGCCAAAAGACGAGCGAATTGGGTGTGCCATGCCTTCTTAGCTGGCGACATGGCCTCAACCAACTGTGAGATGCCGCGTTCACGCTCTTCGGCCATTTGGCCAGTCAGCTGGTATGTTACACCGCAGACACCAATGTACAAAGCAGCGCCCATGATGTTGATAAGTGCGCCCATGTACAGCTGGCGGATTCGCTCGTCCCTTTCCTCCTGTGTACGGTCGGTGTATGGGAATTCGTTGATAGCCGGGATCGCGCCAGATGATCCATTCGAGCTCACGATTGCCTCGTCGATAGCTCGCTGGAAAGGCAAGATGTAAATCTGCACATCGTTGTCCTCCTGGTCGACATAGATCTGTGTTCCGAGCACGCCGTCAGCGCGCAACGTATAGTTCCATGCCTGACCACCGCCTTCGCTGGGACTCGAGTGGAACGAAGCTGCGCCAAAACATGTACTCGCGCCACGCAGCGATGAGGAACATGTCGTCAAGAGCTCAACTTCGTTGTCGATTGTGATGGGCTGAAGACCTGCGTCGCGCACTTGATTCGATAGCTGGCCAATGACGTTCTCGATTTCGCCGCCAGTGAACCCGTTGTTTACGAAAACAACTTTGTCGCGACCGCCCGTGGCAGCGGCGAGGGCGTTGGGGAAGGAGCGGAGGGGCGTGGGATTGCCGATGCCGAATTCAGAAGGTGGAATGAAGAAGTTCTTTGCATACGTGATAAAGAACATCTGCCACGGTCAGCACAAAGTAAAGTCGACAACGCGATACCAACATACAAAGATGATGGGCGCCCAGAAGGCGCGCACGCTCGTGAAGAACCATTGCCGCCATGCGACGATGAGCAAAGTCTTCTTCGTGAGAATCCACGTCTGGCTAAGGATCGCCATGTCTGTCGTCGTTGCCCCGTTGGGCTCGCTCGAGGAAGGTGCGATCGGTGGGTAAGGTTCCGACTTCTCGCCTGAGGAAGTGTCGATATTGCAGATTAGGAGACGAAGGCGGCTCCCATGCTTCGAACGCTCCGGGGGTATCTAGCAGTAAGTACAGTGACACAAATGCGCGGCGTCAAAGGTCATCTCCAGGAGGCGAATCGAGCACGCAAAGGCCTTCAAGCGAGGATCGTGTACAATACACGCGCATACGACTGCCAAGCGGCAACATCTTGTCGTCGTCTTCATTTGCCTCGCGCGACACCCCGGACTAGGGATGGTGTTGAAAGCGGGTCGATGTTCTCCCGCCATCGAAGTCCGCGGCCCTTTGACGCTCCAATCACACCACGATGCGCCCCGACTTCCGACGGAGTGCTGCATCCCGCGCAACGCGAGACCGAGCTGGGCATGGCACAACGTGGTTTTGAACCGTTGATGAATCACCAAGGATCGATCTCTTGTTGCGACTTGACTTCCGAGGGTGGCGTTTCTTCTGCTCAGCTGCGAGGTACACGAGTGTTGCGCTTCAAAACTCAATGATCTTGAAGCAACGGCATCGACCTCGGCATGCCGCTCCGTCGCCCAGAGCGCCCAGCCGCCGAGTGCACCACTTCATCGAAAAGGCAGAATCAGCGATGCCAATTTGCTTCGACGTGCCTCGCTTAGAACGCTGCGCCTCGTGCAACGGCCAAAGGCGCGTCATCGATTCCAATCTTCGGTCGGTGACTCGAAACACCGACGACATCTCGCCGATGCACGTGGAGAACTCAACAACATGTTGGCGAAATATGTGTATTCCTGGCGTTGTCCTTCCTTCTTCTCGCGCCATGAAACATACGTTGCGTAGCCGGCTTGCTAGTGTTGGAGAACACCAATCTTAGCATCTGACATTGTGTCCAGGTGGTATCCAGCCAGTACCGTCTCAAACTTTCCCCATTCGAGCCTCGATCCGAGTGTCCACAATGTCTTTCTTTGCCTGTCAATGTCATCGTGAAATTGAAATCCAAGACTAGCTGTCGTCTCATGTCATGTACACACTATCAGTTACTTGCATGGTAAGATCGAGGGAAGGTCAAGAATAGAAAGAGATTGCATTCGTCAAAGCGGAACAAGAAGTCCCAGGGTAAGGTCCTCAAACGCCACGAAGTCAGTCTGCGCTTCCTTCAGCCCATAATGGACACCAAAAAACCTTAACGTGGGGGTGTGATGCGAGTTGCGAAGGAGCAGCGCCAACGCACGCAGCGAGTCCTATACGCACCCCGATCCGGCGCGCACCATTGTTCACCCAGGAGGCTTTCGCACCACCATACCAAAACGCCAAAACACCGAAAACAATCTCGTTATATATATGACTTGTATCACAAGGCCAGGCACCACCACGCACAGGCTCAGTTGTCTACTCCTCGTTGTGTTAGACGTCCTCCCGCTGGTCTGAATGTACGCCTTTGGTTTGAGATATCATCACTGCTTCACCACCACAACTAGTAACCCTCCCCCATTCCCCAGGTGTTGCCGCGCGGCGGCGTCAGCCGAACGATGTTGATCGGCGCTGACGATGCCATCGTTGACGGCCAGTCTGCTGACTCACCCATACACGGCGTTGGCGGGGCGGAGGCGAGGATGATGGACAGGCCCGCCCGGAAGCGGATGAGAGCAGGCCAGGGGCGAGGGCGGAGCAGATACCAGACCAGCCGGCGACATGAGAAGAGTGGTCGTTGGCGAGGCGACCGGAAGGAGAGGAGAGACGGCCAAAGCCCACCAACGGGAGAAAAGAGCGCCGAAGAGGCCACTGAAGAACGTACGGACGCGCTCGGCGAGGCGGGCGAGCAGCGAGGACGGAGCGGGCTCGGGCGCAGGCACGGGCTTGGGCGCTGGGCGTAGGCATAGGCGCGGGCGCAGGCGAGGAGGCGCGGGAGACGGCGGAGGAGCTGCAGTGTCAGTCCTGCACTGACTTGAAGACTACACTGAAGTTGGAGAGCAGAAGCAGTCGAGCAGTGATGACTCGCTGACTTCCAACGAGCACAATCCAGCAGTGAGTACATGCCACAGGATCTTTGGAGGCAGCCCAAGCACCTCAAGTCCTCATGACACACAATGTAAGGGTAGGAGACAGTCGAGGCACTTACGAGGCAGCTTCTTCGTCGGTCACAGGTGCCAGCTCGCTGTCTGACCAGGCAAAGCGCGGCGTGCGGCGCAAGTCGACCCAGGGATCGTGCACCGGGAGGTCTTCAAGGCCTCCAGGGTGTTAGATGCGTAGCGGGGATGGGAATTGTCCGCTCGGCGAGGCATGTTGGTTGTCGGATGTACTCAGCTTGCTTGGCACCCGAAGAAAAAGAAGGCTTTTGGTCTTGTGAATGAACTGTGGCTGTACTTCGAGAGCGGGGATTATCACGCAGAAAGGGGTGTATTGGTCTCTTAGTATCAACATCGTTATCGGAGAGATTGTGTCAAAATCATTGTTTACTATTGCATCGACATTGAGGCCGTACCAATGGGTTGCACGGTTTCGCTCAGTGATATCACATGCGACTTTGGGCTTCCATGGAGCAACGAAAAGCGTGCAGTATGAACAAGTGACGTAAGAAAGTACCCAGGTACTCTGGGCCTGCGGTGAGCGCTTGCGACCAGTCACGAGCCAGGTAGTGGCGGGCAACCGGCGCCGAAGCTCCGGTGACAGTGAGGTACAAAAGCTCGCCCGCTCCCTCACCTTCTGCTTTTCTACTCGTTTCTTCGCTCTGCTTGCGCCCACGAGCAGAGCCCATCCGTAGCCTCGGGCGCTCATGAAGCCCTGAAGCTCTTTCGGTCACTCGCATTGCACGATGCGAGTGGTTGAGTGTCGGCCAGATGGGCAGAGCGGAACAATTTTTGATCTGGCCTCTTTTTACTAACGGCTAATTGTAGCATAGGGATGCTGCTATTGCTGTTGGCTCCAGTAGTGGAAGCTGCAATCTTTGGAAACCTTTCGTCGATACGGTCACGACGACCAGCAGACGAATGCCGTCGAACGTTACTACTGCCGATGAGGAATTACTCCGAGGTGGTCGATCATGCGATCATTAGTAACGCCTCGGGTGCGCTGGCGGGGACAGATTTTTGAACTACTTTTCGGGCTTCGCCCACTTTTTCCGTTGACAGCTCTGGCATAGCCGGGCTTTCGAAGAAGAGATCTTGTCTTGCACAGCATGGTGAGCTGTCGTGGTGCAAAACTTGATTTCAAGGTCGACGCAACCTGCATAGAGAAGCAAGACACTGATGAAACTTTGTGAAGTGAACAATGCAAACATATGTTGAACTAAAGCGATGTTCTTCTGCTCTAAAGCGATTCACCCAGAGTTGCAGAGAATCTGCAGGATAATTACGCTGCAATTGTCTTCGATGTGTCCGTACTAAACTCAATTGCCCTCGTCGGAGTCGTCACTTGCATTCAAGTCGGCCCGTGAACATGCCTGAAGCACTGTGCAGGCAACACACCTTCAAAAGTGACTAGCCGGTAGCACCAGCGTCTCCTCGTCGTCTCTCAACCAGTCCGCAATCTCCTGGCTGAGACCCCAATCCACGCCCTGAGCCCTCAGCTCGTCATCTTGGCGCAGGCTCAGGCGGCGACCGAGCGGCGTTGGCTTGAAGCGCTCACGACCGACCACACTGACTGCCCAAGTGATGTTGAGCGTGGCTTGCTGACCGTGTTGGAGTATAGGTAATCGGGCGGCATCATCAGGCGCGCGGTCGATGATGGCGCGCAGAGATTCGTCGTCTCTGCGCTGTTGTGGAGGTGAGGGGCATAGAGACCGGGGTCTGGGTTACGACCGAAGGGGTCGCTGTTGTTACAGTTGTGCTGCTGGGGGTTATTAGGGAGCAATGATGACCGAAGAGGAAGGAAACTTACGTTGCCGCTGTTACTGGCGGGCGCGGACGAGGCATAATCGGTGCGTCCGAGTTTTATTACACCGATGCCAGCCCGGTACGCAAGGTTCTCAGGCACGACTCGCAGTACCGTCAGCTCGTTCATGTACTCGGTGCAAGGATCTTCCAATGGTTGTGTGGCAGGCCGCTGATGGTAATCATGCAGTTTCCGGCGGATTGGTACCGACACTACATTCCTATTGGCAGTCGTGGTACGTCTCTGGCCTTACACGATCATGGAGTCTGTACTGACATTTTGCAGGGGTTCCTCATCCTCATCCTGTACCTCGTTGGGAAGCGAATGGGCAAGACTGCCTGGAGCGGTGATGCGCAGATTGCCGAGATTTTACACGATGGAGAGAGCCCGGGAATCTACAGTAGGGAAGGCCTGCTCGATGCGGCATGCTACGAGCAGGACGTCGCATTGACCCTTACTAAAACGGAACTGGGAAGCACGAACTTGGAGTAGGACAGACAAAAGAGTAGGCACGGTCATGAAAAGTGAACAATGACTCGATGAATGGCATATTTGCGGGCCTAAAAGCCTTGTACTCATCTACTGAAAGACTTGAGACATGTTTCGTGACAAGGGAAAAAACCAATTTGGAGCTGAAGAAAACAAGAACCACCACGCTTGACCACGATTCGTGTCGACTTCATCAAAACACCTCTCCAAAACGCAGCAAGGAACAACCAACGCCGAAGGGAACTATTAGTGACCGTATCTGACTGGGCAACATATTGTAGCCTTTCGTCTTCCGTAGCTTCCGGGTTTTGCGTGCCGCATCGAGGCTTACACGGCTTATGATTCCGCTGGGACGTCTGTTGAAGCTCCTGTCGGAGCCTCTTCCGGCGTTTCCGCAGGTAAGTATGGAGGAGTGTCGGCGGACGTCTCTGTTGGGGCGTCCTCCGAGAGGTTCCTTGGCGCCTCCGGAGATGATTCAGGTGTAGATGCAGCCGTGGACTCAGATGAGGTCTCCACTAGTGATGGCAAAGGTGATGGTATACCAAGCTGGACCTCCTTACAGTTAGGGTCGTCCCAACACGGTTTGTTCTCAGTCTTGGGCTTTCGAATTTTGTCCGCAAGCAGTTTGGCAATAGCTGCGCTACGGAGAGACTGAGGGGTTTCGGCCTCAGCAGTTGGGAGCGCTTGTTCAGCCGGCACATTCTCGATACTGAGCTCACCCGCATCTGGTGAGGATGTCGAGACAATCGCAGAACTGGAAGCTGGGACATCAGCATCTACACTAGGCATTTCTGCCATGACAAGAGCTCTGCTATCATCTATGGCAGGAGCGATGCTATCAGCAGGGGCATCTGTGGTGTATGCTACACCTGGCTCGGGAGCGGGTGTGGGAATTGCATAGCCTGATTCGGTTGTGCTGAAGGTTGGCTCCGTGGTGCTTGAGTATATGTCTGTGGTGCTGGATGAAAGGCTACAGGGAGGGGACGTGTATGGTGGACGGGATGTACACACGTCGTAGCATCTGCATATTGTCAGTCGCTCCTAAGGTCGAAGGTCGGCCCGAGGAAGAGCAGACTCACCCGCCATACATCTGTGTTGAGTTTCCACAGACAGCCAAATTGTCGATGCACAACCATAAAGGAGAACAAGTGCGTGACCTGGCCGATCGCACTGCCTTCATGTGGCGTGGATTGGGAGGTGTCGTAATCATTGACCTGGCCGTGCTGGTGATTGAAGAAACAGCCGTGTCCAATTTTTGTACTAGAGGTGATTGATTCTTGACGACTGCAGAACCAGACTTGCGGGGACAAGGCGGCACTGTGAACGTGGGAAACTCCATGATGCCATTTTCACATTCAGTCCAACATCTATATGTTAGTCAGCGGATGTCATGGGCTAATTAACAAGCATCTTGTAAGACGTGAGTAGGGTTTTGCCAGACTTACCCGCCGTATCTTTTGTGGCATTGGTTGATAGCATCGTAACATTTCTTGAGCCCACAATCTCGCCTTGCAGGTCCAGTCGAGCCAAGACCTATCAAGGAAAAGGCGAGGATCAAAGCGATCCTCATCGTGACGAGTCGATGGAATGAGAGAAGGATTTGTCCTGTCGCAGATCTAGCGATGCGCCGCGCGACTGGTTCGAAAGTTGCAGTTGGCTGCGGAGTTGAGAGCCGAATGATCTTGTGTGAGCAGGTGATCTTTGTCGAGACGATCTGGAGTCGAAGGATGGGAATGAACCAAATGAGTCCTTCTCACGACATTAAATAGGAGATGTGATGCGGATCAACGCCACCAGTCCATGGATCTTTCCACTGAGTTTGGCCGCGCGAGAGATAGATCGACGCTCATCACAAACCATCGCCCCATCTTCGTTGCTTCGAATACTGAGACTAAGAATAGCAGATTCCATTTAACGTTCCATGGAGCCGAGCCGTTCGCCATGTGTCGAATATCGTTGTCTGAACTTGGACACAGGTAGCGAAGGTGGAAATGATGTGCGCATCGTCGGGAAGATGCTGTGCAGTGCTATGTCTTCGGTCGCGACGATGTATGGCTAGATCTCCATGTAGTGCCCACGGCTTTGAGAGGCATGCTTGATCGAATCAGACCGCGTAATAGACGAGTAATCAACGGGTTGTCGTGTCCGCATACATTCCATATGCAAACCTCACCACTTGAGCTGAGACATTCGAGCAGGCTGTAACGTGGTAGGACAAGTTCGAGCGTCCTTACACTCTCGATGCGACGTCGTCCGAACCCAAGAGTAAGAAGCAAATGATTGGAGGGAGGCAGTCTCTCGCAGGTTCAGTGACAGTCGTACGATGTGGCTGCTTTCGCGAAGCGTCGAGAGCTATGAGACGTAGGTAGGCGGTATCAGGCGTCGTTCGGCAACGAGTCCTTGTGCATGCGAAGCATGGGAAGCACCTGATGAAAGCGCTCGGCACGCCAGTCCGGCAGATGAGCAGTAAAATTACATGGGATCAAGAACCCGATCAGGACATAGTCTGAGTTGTCAAGATCAGCTGTATGCCTCTCGATTGTCTTAGTCTGTGCTTCCATTCCAGTGCTGAGAGACAAAATAAAAACGAGTGGTAGAGTAGCCACCTCATATGATTCAACAAACGCTCACCGCCACGGCAGGCCGCCTTATCGAACGAAGTGTACTTCGCGTTCGAGCGAGCTCTAGGAAGCAGGGTTGCGCACTGTGCAGCCGTGAAGTGATCACAGGAAATCCGCCGCCTAGAACGACATGGATGGCTCGCAGCTTCCCATGAATATAGTGACACGGCTTTACAGGGCGTCAAACTGGTTGGTGGAAGGCACTTCCGTACAAATTCGATTCTTCTGGGGCCATTGAGAAGTTCGCAGTGAGACAAGATAATGAGACCGACCTCGAGGAGCGGTCGTAGCTGGTCGCACAAGTGTGATTGCAGATATTGAGCAGGTGGAGAGCGAACAAAACCGGGCCGACTGCGAACGGTATTCCCCAGGGTCCTCCTAATAGCTATCTCTGAATGCGGTGATCCAGACAAGAAAGACGATCAAGAGCCCAGAGCCCTGACGACGAAGTCGTTGATGCCTCAGATCGGTCAGCAATAGCCAAGATCTTTAGCAGGTATATACCAACCTCAACAATTAGGCAACATACAATTCGTGGTCGTTAAGGCCAGGTTGAGACCTTAGGCCAGACTGGCTGTGCCTTCCTGACTCTTAGGCCTTTCATACCAACTTTCGTGGCTATAGTCCTTCTTCGGCCCAGCGACCACGTACGTGATGCCGAAGGATTGCAAGCTTGCGCCGCGGAACTTGAACTCGCACCCGCTCTTGTACGTGTCAGGATCGCACCAATGATGACCCTTCGCCATCCATCCATGACGATCATCTGCAGGAGGATAGAACTCCCAGGCATTGAAAAAGGCTCCTGTCGACTCTCCATCTTCATCGGCAAACCATGCTGTGATCTTGTCCGTTGTCTCACTGTAACGGTACACGTAGCGGCGAGTGGCAGGAAATGAGAAGCCATTGTCCATCTTGAAGATGCCCTCCTCGATGTAGAGATATTCGGCAACGTATGCAGGATCGGTAGGTACGCGAGGATGAAACTGTGCTGTGCCTGTGAGTACACCACCTGGAGTAGTGTTGCGTGTGGCGATGTTACGGTGCAATGACCAGACGCCCTGCATAGCCCGGAAGACGGCAGCTGCGACGAACTTCGCGCTTTGCTCCGAAGCCTTCAGTATGCTCGCAACGTCTTGCACAACCGCATCGGTCTCGCCATCTGTAGTAGGACCCTGGTAGCGTGATGGGAAGATCGGGCCCTTCTGACCGCCGAAAACTGTGTCTAGCCGTTTGATTCCAGCGTGTCGTGCAACCTCTTCGATGATTCCAACGTAGTCTGCCATCCAGAACTGTGGTACTTGCAAAGCGCCGCCATACTGCAGCTGGTGTCGCATGCGCTCAGTCGTATCGAGTTGGTTCAAGGCGGCGTTCGTAGGCTTCATAGGGTCAGGGGTCGACTTGAACCAAGAGTCAGCGATGTAGCGGGCCTGGACCTCCATGACTCCCCAATATGGCCCCTCGTAAAAGCCAACGAAACCAAGAGTGGGGTTATCAGAGAGCATAGAGCCGCGAGTAAGGAGGAAGGGTATGCGAGGGCAGGACGGTTCGGGATAGAGGAAGCCTTTCGGCGTGTCGTGTAAATAGTCGAGATCAGTCTTGTAGCCCGTGGCCTCGATGATGCCGGTCACATCAGACAGCTGGCTCGTCGTCTGATAAGAGGTTAGCGAGTAGTCTTTTAATGTTGATGAAAACGCGAATACCCCTGGTTCCTTCGCCCATGGCTCTCGATGCTGGAGCACGATGTCGAAGAAATCGCCGCCATCCTTCTGTTCTACCTTCTCAACCCACCCTTGCACTGGCACGATCAGACCGCTTCTGACAAACTCGAGATAAGTATCAGTTATCCCACAGTATCCGGGGTATTGCGTCTGGTCTGCTTCGTGCACCAGCGCCGGGCTTCCATACTCTTGCTGATCACCGCCGATGACCGAGCGCATGAACTCGTGACCCTTCTGTGCCTTCTCAGGCGGGACTGTAGTGATTGAAGCGGAGATATCGCCTTCTCCACGGCGCGAGAGATTATAGAGAACGAGATCGAGTGGAAGGAAGGACGGTGCCAGGTTGACGCTTTGCGAAGATCCCATCTGAGGGTTCTGTGGAAGATATCGAGGAAGACAATAGAAAGGACGGTTGACGATGTGGTAGATCTTGCTTTCCGCATGAGCAGGCTTGCTCTTCCCTGGCGAGTTCTTGGCGCTTGAGATCTGGAAGGCAGCTTGGGCGGCAGCCTCGGATCCGCTGATGCCACCGCCAATAATGGCGATTTTCCCAGGCTTCTTTGTGAGTGCGGAAATATCGCGGAAGGCAGAAGAATGCTGGATGTTGGGGAGGTTGCCGGGCTTGAAAGTGCGGCCTTGCTGCTCGAAGAAACCGCTTGCAATGACGAGGTAGTCGAAAGTCCGCGTCTCTTCTCGACCCGTCTCCAGATCATATGTTGTGACCTGCCATGTCTTCATGTCCTCAAGCACGTCTGCGTTGATTACTTTGCGATTGAAAGAGATGATCGACTCGAGGCCGAACTTTTCAGTGTACTTCTCGAGATACCGCCCGACTTGCCATGCTCTGGGAAACATTGGGAGACTCGGAGGGGAAGCTGCTCCAGTCACAGGATTGGAAAGGTCGACAGATGACCACGAAAGGTCTGAGAAGCCGACAGTGAAGCGGCTTAGGTTCGTTCTCATATCCGGGCTGCATTTATCGCCATACTCGCCGGGTCGTGCTCTCCACATGCCACCCACCCGGTCTGTTGCCTCGTACACAGTGACAACATAGCTGCCGTGCTGCAGAAATGCCTTCGCAGCTGCCAGACCAGAAGGCCCTGCGCCCACGATGCAGACGGTCCTTGTGAACACCATATTGCTAGCTTGAGTCTACAATGCTTTTTCAACGTTAGTCAAGCTCTTTCAGCTGCAACTAGGAGCTCTCTAGCGCCGTGCGACATGCAGATGAGACTAACAGAGACAGAGAAGACGCAACCAACGAGCCAGAGAGCCGTGCGCAAAATCGGGTGGATGGTGTTGAGAAGTTCGCGATGTTAACAAGTGCATGCATGGGTGGGGAGGCGGAAAGCGCGCTAATGAGAACCCCTCGGTTCTCGACCAATGGGCCATTTGAGCAAGAGCGACATGAGACGGAAGGGAAAGGATAAATGTACATTGAATTCATTCAGTCAGAACCCCGGAGTTGATAAGGGTGCCTTTCATGGTTTGGAACTGAGTTTTACCAGTCTGCGAAAGTTAGCTGGAGGCGCGGCGAACGCGCCAAGTCGGTCTTACAGAGAGCAAGTAGCGGATGTGGTCCTACAGGAACCCAGTCAGCAATAGTCTCGTTGCATGTGTATGGCGAGTGCATACCAAGTCAGTGACGTGACGGTGCTGCTCGAATTCCACACGAGCGAACTGTCTCATATCGGTCCTCGTGGCCGAGTCCTCGATGTTGTTGGTGCTGCGAACAATGTCCCGCCACAGCGCAATCACTTTCTGGCGCTCAATGAACTGTTGATGGTGTCAGAAGATTCCAGCCGATGTCACAAGGCCTGAAAAGCATACACGATCGAGTCCTAGAGGGTTCTTGCCTCGCGCTTGCAGCCGGGACTGCAGCCGGGAAGGCGGCTTCGTGGCTATCGTTGCATACCTGCGCAGCATCCCCTCGACAAGGCCTAACGAGACAAAGCTGGGAATTGAGCCGTGAAACACAGTAGGAGAATCACTGTGAGATGATCCGAGATGGCGTTCACAACGAGGCTCAGTATCGAGATGCAAGCTGACGTAAGACAGCATCTAGCCTGCGAGTGTCCTAGACTGCATGAACAGCCCTGCGGCCCCACCGGCGCGTCTCCCCAAAATCTCGACGCGTCCAGCTCCACAAAACTTTGCGCCCGCCACCACTATCGGGCTGATCTATGGTCAAACCTCACGCCAGCTATCTCGGTGCAATCGGAGGACGCCATGTGTTTTGGACACTCTGATTCGGAAGGCGCGAAGGGGCAGATGACCTCGCGCGGCAAGACTCACCCGTCACTGCTCAAGAGGAGGAGAAGCCCCGCCGCCGCCGAGGCAGGGCCAGCAGAGCCTCAGGATGCGCGCAAGCTGTCCAAGCTCGACTCTACTGCTTCTACTCTCGCCAACAACCTGCCAATGTCATCTCAGAAGCCGCCCAGCTTCCAAGGGCCTCTAAGACCAAGCTCGGCCTCAGTCAATGGCACCGACGACCACGCCGACAACGACTCCCTGCGCATTGAACGTCTGCAATCCGCTCAGACTCTCCAAGAGCGCCCCTCTTCATCCTCAGGAAGCTCACTGCCAGCATCGAGCGTAACCGACGGCACGCCTCTTGAGCAGCGCACTGCATTCCTCGAAGCCCACAATGCGCCCGAAGAGCTTTACTCGTACACCTTCCAACCGTTCGTCGACCTCCAATTCTACCGCGCCCTCCGCTTTGAGTTGAAGCGCTCGACCAAGATGAGCAACAGCGAGCTTGCCGCGTGCTTCGACCTCATCTCCAAGACATCAGAGCAAGACTACAGGTCATCGAGTCGAGGCTGGGATCCTGACTACAAGCTGGAAGAGATGTCAGATCGGGAGATGATGTACTTTTTGGTGCGCCAGGCAGAAGGCTACATCGGCGTTGACAGCGTCAGTGACGGCGACGCTAGCGCACATCACGCTCGTGCAGTCTTGGGCTTCATGTCGTTCAAGCTGGAGCCTGAGGACGAGGAGCTGAACTTGATGAGGCCGGTCCTGTACCTGTACGAGATCCATCTCGACGACCGACTTCGCGGACAGAGTCTTGGTGGACGAATGATAAATTGGGCCATCGATCAAGCTCGTTTGGTCAAGATCAATAAGATGATGTTGACAGTGTTCACTGTCAATGAGAGCGCAAGGCGGTTATATGACAGAGAGGGCTTCACTAAGGATGGCATCTGTCCGGAGGATAGAGTGACAAGGAGGAAGGTCATCAAAGCCGACTATATCATCATGAGCAAGGAGCTTTGAGGTTCTGCAGACACCCACTGTGCATTTTCGGCGTTTAGCATAAGATACCCCTGGATAGGCTGGAGTCCTCCAATATATATACAAAAGCCCTGATGATTCCATTGGACAACTTTGTTGTCTTCAGCATGGCGTTATCATGTCCAAAAAGCGATCAAGACACCACTTGCAGCAGCGGTGCCTAATGCACCAGCCAGACCAACTCGAAGTACCAATCCAGAGGCACTCAGCATCTCCCGTTCCCAGCCTTTCTCTTCCCCCTTGGCATCGTCATCTGACTCCAGCCAATAATGCCTAACCATTGCAATCGCAGAGTAGAAAAGGAAAGACAATTCAACCGCCAACAGGCACCCCAACCAAAAGGCAAAGAAAGATCGCGCAGTAGAAACTCCATCACTCGAAATCGACATATGCCGGCTTGCGCCTTGAGCACTGGTGAACGTTGCATCTCTGCCACCATGGTTCTGACCATGGCGCTCCATCAACTTATCGAGTCTCTGCTTGGCCTCCCTCGAATCCACATTACCAGCGATCACGCCTGCATACCTAACTTCTGATAGCAGATTCATCTCCTGTAACCACGTATCCATATCCAGCGCACCCCAAACGCCCAAATCAGAGACATCGTCTGGGGTCGTGATTTTGACACCACCATCCGTCACGATCAGATCTTGTACGTCGCTTGGCTGAGTCAATGGGAGATACGGCTGAAGCGCCTTCGGCAGCGTGGTGTTCAACCGAAACTCGTGCACAAATGACAGCGAAGGCGGTGTGCATGTCTGAATCTGCTCCAATGTACAAGCAGCCGGATGATGAGCAAGCAGAGAAACTTTCGAGACGCCGAAGATAGTGAGCGCGAATGCTATTGCCCACAACGTAGCAAGCACCCCGTTCACCACCCAAGGCTTCTTACCCAGCTCCTTCGAGTTCGGCTTCACAGCCGGCGTCTCCTGCTCCGGAAGTGGTTCAGGAACAGGAAATACTACGCTCCCACGATTACTCAAGAGCGCACTATTTCGTGCAGACGGTCTATCTGGGCTTTTCGGAGGTAGATTGGGTCTCGCACCGCCATCGACTTCCTTCATGACTTCGCAGAAGCGACTCTCGCGATTCGACGGCTCGCCTGACATCGGCAGTGCGCCGCTCATTGTTGTGTCGATTGTGAGATCTGGTGCCGATCTCTGTGAGATGCTCAGCGGTGCCGGTATGCATCGGTCGGCTTCCTCGTCCGGATCTGGGATCAACGGTGCTGCGGTCCGCCGCTCAGAGGAGGCATCGAGTGATGGTGGTAGGCTGAGGCGGTGGCCTGTGGGGACTGGTTTGCCAACAACTTCGCAGTCAGGTACGGAGGCAGATCCAACGATCAGCGGCTGTTCGTGGGGCTGGATGTAGCCTGGAGGCAGTCGATTGTTCCTCAGGCGGAGAGATGCTGATCTCGATGAATCTCCTCTCAAAGAGCCACTATTGCGCGATGGCGATGACTCGGCGAGGCCTTGGCGCAGCTCGAATCCAGGCGGCAGCGTCTTTGAGGCACGGGAGCCAGCGAACCAGTTGGCTCCCTCTCGTGTACGCCGAGCACGAAAGGAGGCGTCAGAATTTAATGAGGTTGGACTGGGCGTAGAGACATCCGGATTCTCGTGCCCAGCAGAGCGACGCTTCTTGCAAAGCTTGAATTTCTGTAGGGCTTGTCGAGTGCTATCAAGGCTTGGCCGCAGAGACTCATCTTCACTGCTATCTAAGAGTGGTGAAAGGCCTGGCTGCTCATGATCTGCAGACCTTCGTGTTGATGCTAGTTCCAGGCCGACACGTTGGAGGTAGTCAACTCTCGCTTGTTCCTGAGCTTGTTCATCCCGCAATGCTCGCCACTCGCTACCCGTTCTTAATGAAGGTGATGATCTCTTGCTGGACGGATTGGGGGATCGCGGTAAAGGCGAGCTCTCGAACTGGGTGGCTGAAGACGAATAATCACCTTGAGCAACGGTGGTCCTGCTCTCATTCCGAAGCTCCTCAAGCTCGTGCGTGGAAGTCTTCGTGGGTGTATCAGGATCTTCCATCAGAGGGCAGACCTCAGAACTCGAAGAAGAATCGCAGAACTCTTCTACAATGCCACGACCATGGCACTCAGTGTCTGTGGGAGCAAGAGTCCATGATGCAGCAGGCTGGAGGTCATCAGTGACGCCCACCGAATCATCAGTGTCAGCACGTGGGGCAAGTCGGGGCTTGCGGTTTTCAGTCATCTTTGATCAACAGGGAGCGGCACGCGAAGGAAGTCGAAAGCGTGAAAACAATGCCTGCGTGAGTGCAAGCGCTCGGGTCTTGGTGTACGCTGAGAAGGCAAAATTTCCGTCAGTGCACGGGTAGCTCTGTCTTGTACCGTCGCGTGGGCAACCAGTGTACGTCGACGTGTTGTGCGCTGTGCTAAGGGGAGGTCGGTCCCCTTTCCTCTCGCTTCTCTCTCTGTGTTGGGCCATGATTGCGCTCAAACGCAGCAGAATCTCTGCACGCGTCAGTGATGTTGACCCTGGGTGTTGAGCGATATTGAACGTACCGAAGGTTGAAGTGGGTCAGACCCCGACAGCAGGTGCACTGAGAAGAACATCGCTCCAGGTAACTGGGATCAACAAGATGGGTATCATATGGTACTATACACTTATAATCAATCGTTCGGACCTTTATGCTTGGGCGTCCATACCACCCCCTCGCCACTTCGCCTCCCTCTGCTCTTTCTGCGCAGCTTCTAAACGGGCGGCTTCCTTGACCTGGCCCAGCTGGCTTGGGTGCGTAGGCGGTCCATCCTTGCCCACTACTGCCAGGTCAGCAAGCAGCACCCTGAGATGATCTGTGCGGTTCTGGTTCCCAGCCCACGTCACCGCCTGGCTGTAGTATAGAATATCCCATGCATCATCGCTCAGGTTCTGCAGGAATGTGGGCAGGGTGCGCGCCTTTTGATAGCAACGCCACAGCACACGGCGCACATCGTCATTAGCGCCCACATACGCGAAAGACATCGCCTGGTTGAAGCTTTTCAGTGCAGGTGAGATGTTGTAGGGTGGCTGAAGCTTCACTTTGAGCGCTTTCAGGGCCGCTCGATGTTCCGGGTCCGCGTGAGCCATGTCCATTCGTTGGGCCAGGGTCGCGGTGCGCGAGTCATCCATCTCGTAAGGATCCGGAGCGAGTTCCTCATCAATCTGAGTCAGGTCATTGGGATCGCGCGGCGGCGCGGCTTCGGCCATAATCTTCTGGATGTAGTTGAGTTTCTGGAGAAGGCGTGGGTCAGCCATGAGCTTGTCGACCTTGGCCTGCAACTCAGGTGGAATATGCTCATCATCCTCGTCTGCTTCTACGTCGGAGGTCTCAGTAGCTGTAGTCCCGATAGTCGCGGGTGTGGTGGTCGCGGGGGCTATGGTCGAAGGTGCGCTTGGGGGATTACTCGAACCATGAAGCTGCGCAAAGCGGGCGACTGACGCAGCGAGTTTCTTTGCTTCCTCCTCTGTGGGAAGTTTCGCGCCGTTCTCGCCAGTCAACATGCTATCGAGCTCCTTGCTCAGCTCGCTGCTGCCCTCCATCTCCTTCATGAGCTCGCGCATTTCGACAAGCAGCTTGTTCATCTCTTCAGGATCTTCGAGGTCGGGGAAGTCGTCGGGGTCGTCCGGTTCCAGTAGGTCGTCGATCTCTTTCTCGAACGCAGCCCATTCCCGCTTCTCCTCCTCAGTCTCGAGCTCGTTGCTGGCATCAAGCTTTGCTTTAAGCTTGGGATTCTGATTCACAGACTCGGTGGCTTTGTCCAAAAGTTGCTGCAGCTCGGGGTCGTGAAGGTCCTCGATGTCGGGCAGCCTGCGAAGCACAGCTCCAAGGTCTTCTTTCGCAGTGCCAACGTCGGGGTCTTCGTACAGCTTCGTGATGGCCTCGTGGATTGTGCCGCGGATCTGTTCGCCCATCTCCTTGATGTCCGGCTCCGCATCCTTCCTGACCCGCTCATCGAAGTCCTTCTCCTCCTCCTTGGTCATGATCTCCTCCTTGATCTCCTTCAGGTCTTCTGTGAGGTCTGCGAACGCGGGGTCTGCCATGAGCTTGTCCATCATGCGCCTGTTCAGCTCAGCGGCATCGTAATGGGGGTCCTTGTTGTATTTCTTGATCATCTCCAGCGTCTCAACCTCCTTGATCTGATTCGCTTCGTCGCCCAGCTTGTCCACCTTGACTCGCTCGCCGGTAATCGGATCCTCCTCGAAGAACTCGAACCACCTCTCCTCGCCGTCCTTGAAGATGGGCCTCTCTCCACCCTCAAAGATCTTCTCGAACGCCTCTGGATCCCGCGAGAGCTTCATGACCTTGAGCACTTCTCTGGCAGTGGCACCGTGCACCGGGTCTTTCTTCATCTTCTCGAGAGCTTCTTGGTCTTTGGCATGCTCGGCTCGCTCTTGCTCTTCTTCCTCCTCTTCTGTGCGCCGAGATCTTCGAGCTTCCCAGGCGAGTCTTGCTTTCTCAGCCTCTCGTAACTTCTGGGACTTTGTCTTCTTGCCGCGCACAAATTGCGCAGGAAGCGGTCGTGCGGAGGGACATCGTAGCGGTTCTGGGCGTGCGAGCGCCCGTATCAGCGCTGCAGAGGGAACGTAGCGTCCTCGCAGGATCATGTTTGTTGTGGCGACGAGTCGGTGTTACTGCCGTCTCAACTTTCGGCAGGTCCTAGGCGGCGTGCAAACAGAGCAAACTTCCGCCTTGGCATCCCCGAGGAGCTCCGCATCCTTGCATCATGCAATGCAATGCAGGCGCACCCTCCACGACCTCACACCTCAGCTGCATCATCACCAAAGAAAGGCATCCTTTTGAGAATTCCTTGTGATATATGGTTGTTAATATATACAATCGAAGCCCGTCCTCGCTGCGCCAACTATGTACTCAGAGCAACCCCCAGCACGGCCACGACCAGCGCAGCCCATGCGTTGCTGCCCATCTTGTCACCAGCACTGACGTAGTAGTTGTTGCCTGCCCCTCCTGCAATGACCTGTGTTGTCACGTTCTTGCGGCCTACGGGGTTGTCCACGCCATTGAAGATGTCGACCGCCTTGATCGCTGGCCCAACATTGAAGAAGTCGACGAGCACGAACGTTGGCTGCTTCGCGACAATCTGACCGCACTGCGTCATGTGCTCACCCAGACCGCCTGTGCCGTCCCAGGAATTGGTGCTATTAATGTTGCGGATGTCCGGGACTTCGATGCCCATGGCTTGCTGCCAGTACAGCATATGGTTCATCAGCATCAGTTTGCCCGAGTCGCGCTCTTGATCGACCGTTGTCGTGTTGGAAGGTCGGTCGGGCTTGCAGGCAAAGTCTGTTGCGTTTCGCACATCATATGCGTTCTCCCACACGAAGTCGAACTCGTTGAGCAGGTACGGGGCGTTCATCTGGTCCGGGTTCAATGGCTGGACGAACGTGACGAGCCGCGAGCCCTTGTCGATCATCTCTCCCAGCGTCGGCCATGTCTTCTTGAACTCGCTCGACGGCGCAGGTGCGTGGTTGATGTTCTCAGGGACATATCCAAAATGCGCGATGTCGGCGCGCGCATACTCGGTCTCCAGCTCCACCGCACTGATACCGTCCATGTTGACCAAGACCAACGTGACCACCTCGTTGGGGTTCGCGGCCATCCACAGATGGATCTCCCAAAGCCATGTCTGGAATGTCCCTACGTCGAACAGCCCGCAGGATGTGTGGCAGAGGTGGATCTCCCGAGCCTTCGTGTCCTTGTTCTCGGCGACGTGGATCTGCGCTGACAGCAGTCGGACTCCAGCATCGAGCTGTACGGTGCTGTTGAAAAATTGATTGCCGAAAGAAGAAAACCCCGTCGAAGAGTCGCGGAGGAATGGCGAGTCATGCGCTCCAAGATGTGTCATCTGGTCGTATGAAGTATCGCACAATTCCTCAGCATTGTTGCAGGCTCGCGCAGCGATTGCGAAAGGGGCGGCGGCCAGCGCCAGGATCAATGAAACTCCAAAATGTTTCATTGTGATGACGATGTTTGTCGAGAGTTTTGAAACAAGTAGAAATCAGCGAATGAAAGACAGGGAAGGAGTTTAATGTATAACATATGGACAGGCAAAGTTGGCGAACAAAGGCAGCAACGCTGCGTGAAGTGTAGAGGTATGTCGCATCTTCAATGAGGGGAGTTGACCAACAATAGCACTGTTCAACTGGTGAACGCGGATTCTGAATGCGGTGAGCGTTCCTGACGCTGGGCCTGACGCTAGACAGCGAATCCTTGCAGCAGATCAACCGGTACAACCGACTCAGCCTCCACGGTGCAAATGATTGGTGTGCATGCACTGCATCGTGAACGCTTGAAACGTTCCACACTGATAGTCGCTCGAATACGCGTCTCGCACAAGAGCTCGTAGTATCTCTCGCGCACAAGGCAGCAGGAACTCTTCTCCCACATCGTAGCGGTGCCTCCTCCCTCATTGTCCCGGTGCTGCCCTCCAGCCTTGCGCGCGGTCATCTCAGAAATCTGGTGGATTTGCACGCATCACTGGACATCGCAAACATTTCCCTCAAGCAGCTGGTCATGACGGATACTCACGATGGCGCGCATGCATCACGCCTGCACTTGCGCGACTGGTATTTGGCAACCGACGCTGACCGCCTGTACGTTCAGACCTCGTCACTCACGCCGTTAGGAGACTCGGCTGCAATGGAAGACAGCTCGCCCGATCCAGAATTCAACGAGTACAGTAACAGACAATCTGTGAAGGTAAATGCTGGACTGGACTTTGGTGGTCCTGCTAGATACCATGACGAAGAAGCGATGACTGCTGCTGCTGCTGCTGCTGCTGCTACCAATCCACACATATGAAGAACACTCCAAGTGTAGACGTTGACACCAGCATCCCGGATATTCCCGCTACCACGGCTCCGCCCACTATCCCTACGACGGGGGATCTCGTTCGTGTCCTTCTCCGCCCGCCGCCCCACGCATTCCTTCATGGGGTCCTATCATTTCAATGGGTTATGGGAGCGATCGGCCAGTCCCACTTTGACTTCCGAACAAGTGATGAGAGTTACGTGCTGCGGCCCAAGTCTGAGCTTAGGTTGCAGGGCAAGCGCTTGGAGCTGCCCGAGGTATACCTCGAGTGGTTGTGTAGAGACGAGGAGGGAGCAAGTCCAACGGAACAAGATATGTTGTTGACCAGGAAGTTCTTCGACGAGACTCGCAAGGAGACGGAGGGCGATACAGATGAAATGGAGGTGGGATAGTAAGCTACGATCCCGCACCTCATCACTATCTCCAGTTGTGTGAGCACTTGCTGCACTCGTGTGCAAGCTGCCATGCCGCCAAATTCTGTTTTCCAAGTCAATACGTCTACATATTTCTTTTTGCTCGTTGCTTTGTCCTCTCGGTGACCCTGAACCAATGTTGTTTGTTGTTTAAAAGGCAAATCTGGTACGGTAACGAGACCACTTGCCACCCAACAATGCCATGGATGGTCGATAAGCGATAATGACAGGGCCTTCCAAGAGGAAAAGGCCATCTCATAAGCTCTGCCACCTCCGTCCTCCTCTCGTCTTAACTTTGGGTCAAACTTTCCACTTTGCGTTCCACGATCTCCGACCGGACTTGGACTGTCTATAACACTACAGCACTTGAGGACGGCTCTTTCAGCGGCATAGTCTTACATCACAAATCAGATCCGTACCATCATGGAGCACGCAAGATACACAAAGGCCGAAAAGGTAAGTGCTATTGAATGCACGGCTTCCTCGAGAACTCACGCTGATGACTTGCAGGGCAAGGGCAAAGCTCAGGAGACTCAGGACCAGCCTCAGACACCCACATCCAGACAACCAAGCTCGAGTATTCGTACTGAGCTTTTCCCTTTCTCACCGACATCACCAGTCCAAGGTGCCAGGCTCCCAATGAACAGGCGCCTCCCTGTGCGTCCCACACCCTGTTCACCGCGGTTGTTACCAGCTTTCAACCCGGAGCCAATTCCCAAACAGCACATAATCAACCCCAGAGCGTCGAGCGAGTCCATCGCCGAGTCCATGACTAAGGAGTTCAAATACAACCCCGATGACAAGACTCCACCCGAGAGACGCATGAAGGCCGTAGCTGAGGCCGTCACTTCCATAAGGGAAGGCGATCCGTCATCGACCTCTCCTTGCAAGCGTGAGCCAATTTCTCAGGTGGTAGTACCAGCAGCCAAGCCAGATGTTGATCAACCAGAGGCTGAACAAAAACTGGAACAGGCCAGGGCGCAAGCAGGTCTCGAGAAGGCTGAGGTTTTGAAGTTAGACGAACCTCCTGCTTCACATGCGCTTGACGTTACAGCCAAGCTGGTCGGAATGGAGACGATCCTCACCACCAACATAGTCATTCCTGGAACCGCAAATAACAGTACAGACGCGGTGTGTGGTCGCAACACTCTCGCGAGGCGCAATCTGCTTCGCACAGACGAGTCGATTCTGGTTGATGACAGTTTGGACGAGGACGACGGGCCTGCGGCTTGCTCCTTGAAGAGTGACGCGCAGAGGCGCTTCGAAGAGAACAAGCGATTGACAGTCCTGTCTGAGCACACTGAGCCGTCGTCGAGTGATCGTGGGGCTGATGTCGGTGGCTCAACTTTGGGATTCCGGATTGAGCAACCGAACCTCACTTCCCTGAACATCGTGGAACCAGGTATATGGATGGGCCAGATCAATCTGCGTAAGGGTCTTCAGTCTACTTTTTCCGAGCCACCAAGCCTACGCAAGAATTACGTTAGCGAGGCAGGACCTTCGCGCATGGCAAGATCCTGCTTCTCACCTGATGTCTTCAAGGCTCAACAGCACTTTGAAGACGTCTCGCCTGTTTACTCGAACGACTCTCATGAACTGGGCGCGTTTGACCGAAGTCAACATTCAACTGCGGTCATCGCGAATCGGGGACCGCAACATCACCCTCTTCCTACATCACCAACACCTGCTGTCATAAGAACAGGGAACAATAGCCTGGTTCATCTCTCGCCAATACGAGAAGTGGACTCATCTCGAGACCTGTTGCCAGAGCAATCAGATGCGTCGCCGCCCAGACCATTGCAGACCGAAAGCGAGAAGCCGCCATCTATAGCAGCGTCTTCTTCGATGTCGTCTTCTGCGGCCGGTTGCGTGTCGAAATGGTGCTCGATCGTCTGGAAATCCTCGCTGGTGCTTTGTATAGCCTGGCTACCACAAGGACATTCAATGAGATGCCGCTGGACCTCTTCACCGCAGACTCCAAGACGCTCCACTCAGAGCATGGGAGCGGGAATTTGACGATGGTGTGGATGAACGGGCATGCGGTCGGTTTCAACGTGTCTGCGATCTTGAACACGACGCTCGGCGCAGGAGAGATGGGGCCGAAGTGTTGGAGCTTCCTGTTCGACTGGAAAGCTGACGGAGACATGCTGAGCGCGGATACGGATGCGTCGAGCGGAAAGGTGTGTGCGATGCCTTTGCCTTCGTTTGGACAAGAGTTGCTCAGGAGCATGGGGTTTCTTGGGCTGTTCGCAGCGATTTTCTGGCTCGTCAGATGCTTCCTCAGTGCAGTAAGCAGATGTTGGCATTGGAGAGAGGATGGCAATCTTTTCTGGACGCGCAACCTGCTGCGCCAGTTTGATGGAGGAAGGCTATGGGCTGAGTTGACGCTTTCTGCTGTTGTCAGTGCGGTGATCTGGGCGGCTGCATCGAAGGCTTTGCTTGCGATGTCAATCTGAGTTTCCCCAGAGTCTGTTGTGTTGTTTTGGTCCGTTGATACCCTGAAGGCCTCCTGCCTTGCATTACCTTTTATGCATTACTCATGAGCACTTCCAAGCTATCACTTCCGCAATCTGCGCTTCACACTCATGGCTCTAGCTTTATCTCACGTTTTCGAAGTGCGCCTGCCAACAACCAGGCTGCGGCGTGACTACACAACCGGGAGCTCAGTGACGTCGCTCCACCTCGTCTCAGCCTACCACCCCTGTCACTCTTGCCCCGAATCACCCTGAGAACCGTCGTCACGGTGACTGCTACTTAGTAAAACGACCGTGCGTATTTGGCACACACTGCCCATAAGAAGCTGCTCTCCCCAAGTAAGATGCTGCCTCCATCTCCAACTTCACATCGCGAACAAGAAGACGCCCTCAGGTAGGTACTTCCAGCTTGTTCCCCTCTTGGATCTCATCGAAAGCTTGGCTAATTGTCTCAAGACTGGTGAAGAGCAGCAGCAGCAGCAGCAGCATGGGGAGGGTCGGCTCGCAGAAGCCCCTCCCCATGGGGGCGTGCATGGCGCCTCCGCCTTATGGTACGTAACCTTACCCATGCTTTTGCATCACCGACTAACTCACTTGCAGAGGCGGGCGCCGTGCGCACCCTAGACACATAGTGTCTCTGCGCAATCTCGTTGGAGATCCGCAACATTTTGGTAAGGCCTTTCTTGTATCAATCCTTACCATGACTTCGCTGAGCATATCACAGTTGCGGATTCTCGGCTTCGACTCGATGCGGGCACCACATACCATCACGTCATTTGATGTGGTTGGCGTGACGTCCGCATCGTCAGGCACCCGAACAGCGCTCCTCGTCTTGATGGTCCGCACGCGCTCTTCCCATCAAGCGTCTTCACTTACCCCTAGTAAGCATTCCGGATCGGAGTGCGTATAGGACTCCCTAGGTAACTCTCTTTTCCGGAGACCCGCTCGGTGCAGCATACGGAAAATCGCATTCGGGCGCCGGCGTTGTGCATTGGGATTGAGGAGATTGTTCAATATCTTAGGCTGGAATGCAGCTTGCTATATCCACTGTTGGGCAATTACATGAGAATCCAATCTTTCATCTCTTGATTTACGACCCTTTCCCGTGACACATGCACATTTCGACGATTTGCAATCGAAGTATTGCCTCCCAATTTCCAACATTGCCGAAATGGCGAGGGGTTTCTTGCATCCACACTTGAAATAATAGTCTGGGTGCGATCCGAGAGCACGATTGTATATTTGCCCACCAGATCTGCGGGCAACAGATGAATCGCGGTTTGACGGTCCCGGCAGACGAGGTAAAGCAGGTGTTGCCACAGTCCGCAGACTGTCAGGCATAACACACCTGAATAAGCCAATTCGCAGCGTAAGGCATCGACCTAGATTCTTCGAGACCGTTTTCGAGATACGCAATGTTCAAAGTAATGTCGAGCAGGCTGACGTCCTCGAAGCCGCGCGTCGTGTTGCTTCGCTCGAGATGAGCTGTGGAAGAATTTCCAGTGTGTTGCATCTCGAATCTACGTTCAAGACCTCGGAATCCGGTCTCTTCGTGCTGCCAATTAGCCCATTCCCAACTGATCATCTCCACGAAGGCAGTGCCGCTTGTCGGCAGGTCACTGCGCACTGTCGTGGCTCTCACCTCTCCATAACAAAGCGTAACGTGTTCAAAACATTGCTTTTGGGACCCATCCTCTCGTTGCTACTCACCTCTGCACAAACATGCACTCCATTCGCTCTCTGCGCTAATCATCGCCCATAAGTACCTGCTAGCATTTCCTTCCTTCATCAATCAAAACCAGCCAATATGGCTCAGCGGTTATCCGCCGATTGTTCCACAATCCACAGATCAATCACAGGTATGTGCAAATGCAATGCGTGACTGTGATGTGACCGCCTGCGACGCTGCTGCTGCTCTCTCTGCTCGACTGTCCCGGATCCTGGATCCCCCTCCGTGGGTTACACGTTCGAATCTCCGCTCGATTGATCGAGCTGGTACCTAAGCTATATCGGAGATCATTTTTGGCTCTTTTTTACGTGGTGAAGGGGAGGCATATGGCGAACGCGAAGGTCATGGGCGTTGCTAGGATGCCCGAACGTGGCTGGTGACGCTCGATGCCGTCGCCCTTCTTTCGCAACGTCAGAGAACGATTCCTAAGGCCCGCAGTCTCCATTCCACAACGACTAGCGATAACATGCTACCTTTCCATGGGTGCAGACTTGGACTTGTTGTGGCCATCTGCCATACTCACCGGCGCCGCAACGTGGTAAATTCGATTGTCTAAGCACGCGAAGCTTTCCTCCCTCCTGATCCTGACTAGATCCCGCCTTGGCTGCCATTACATGGAGTCGAGACTTGACACTGGAGCTAAGCGGACTATGTCCCGAGTTCTTAACAAAGATGGGGTGTCGAGTACCTGGTGCAGAGCTCGCCTACGCCCGTGTCGAGACCGAGTCCTCGGGCATGGGCTTCAGCACCGTGTCAAATAGTCGCCTTGGTGACCATGAGAACTGCATATAGGAAGTACAAGACGACCGTTGCAGAAGACCATCAGCTTCAGCTTCCTTCATCTACTTTCAAGACATCCGTGATATCGTTCACAGAACGCCAACCATAGTAGTCCAATATGCACTTCTTTACGGTACGCTCTCTTGACTTTCTCCTCTGGGTCACACCCAATGGTCTCGTTCCCAGGTATTGTTTACCACCGTCGCACTATTCGGCACTGCTCTCGCAGTCCCTGCAAAGGGCGGTGCTGCCAAAGCTGTCCCGGCTGCTCCTGTTGGCACCAAGGCTCCGAGTCCACCCCCGCCGCGCAGTTTTTTTGAGCATGAGGCTCACTCAGGGCAGGCTGGCGTCCTGCTTTTCCAGTTGCGACTGCTAGTGCTTTCGTTCCCAATGCTGCTAGCCACTTCACCGGCGGCGGCGTCTATACTGCTCTTGACTGTTCTCTTGTCCGTTCGAATGCTGGCTTCAGGGCTGGGAGCGTGCCGGGGAATTATCAAAACCGCAACGACTACAATATGGTGCATAAGGGCCCCGCTGGCGGTATGCGTGCGGTAGCGCAGCAGTATCCTGCTCCAGCTGCGACTCAGGTCCAGCACACTCCTACACCTCGACATGCCGCCCCAGCTATATCCGCACCTGCGCTGACTGGAGCTTCCTTGCCCACTGCCGCTGCGGCTGCTTATCAAGTTCAAGCGGTCGCTCCTCTTCCCGGCGTAAGTACCTGCAAAATTTGGACCATCTTCATCTACTGATAATGATCCGACCCCACAGCGCCTCGTCCTCCTGGGCCCCCTCAGGATGATTCGCAGCCAGTGCGTTGCAAAGATCGACCTTCTCCGCCCGATCCTCACCTGGCTCGACACGTACATGGGCGGGGAGTTACGTACTCTTGTCTTTGCCGATACCGTCATCTCCAACATCGTCTACGCCGTTAACATCCCAATGGATGACGAGCGCTAGCACAAGTGGAACAAGGTCCTCTCTGTCTTCCCGCGCGCTGCCGCCTGGCAGGAGGCACTGACTCTGGAGGAGCCTTTCGATCAGATCGTCGCAGGACATCCCCCGGCACTTCTGCTGGTCGAGGACGAGCCGCTGCAGGCAGTACTGCAGTATCGTGAAGTAGTACAACCTCGGGGTCGCGGACGATGTCGGGATGCCCTGGGACGCTTCGGGTCAGACAGAGTGGCCTGCGCCTCTGCCTCTTAAGGCCTCTTCCCGTCGTTGAAAAAGCATATGTGTATACAAGAGGCGAAGGAACTGAATAGCGAAGTAACGTGGAACCGGCCTGAGGTCGAAGATGACCGTCGCATAAGCCAACAGTATTAGAGACTTGACTGAATATTTCCAATCCACCCTTGATCCACGTATGCAGACAGCAATAACACTAGGGCCTACGTTCAGTACTGTTTCAATCCGCCACTTTGTGCTACACTTTGGGCGCCCAAGCTGCCAAATGCTAAACGCTGGACTCGAGGTGAAGGCAATATTAGCGATTGTGTGGTCACAAAACCATTCCCGTACTCGTCGAACCTGCACCTGCGACTCTCACTGCCCATCCAGATCATCTCGTCTCCATCAAAGCAAGTTTTGTCAGGTCATCTCCTTCTCCAAGCTCTTTCGAAGCCGTTCGCATCTTCTCGCTTCGTCTCCCATCTCCTCGACTTCTCACTTGGAGACTTCAACATGTCATCCTCCTTCGCCAACTTCGCCAGCTCAGGAGCGGGCATATTCTTGTTGCTCTTCGTCTTGGCCATTATTTGGCTCTCCATCATCCGCGTTGTCGCTCGCTGGGCACTGCGGGGAGCAGTGCACCAAGCCGTCCTCGAGCAGCAGCAGCAGCAACAGCAAGAACTGGAGCGGCAGGCTCGCCTGCACTTCTACCTCGACAACGTCCGCCGCCGCGCTATGGCCGCCGCAGCAGCAGCTGAGCACGTCCAATGTATTCAAGAACATCTTGCCTGGATGAGAGAGATGGACGACCGTGGCCGCCGCCAGCAAGAAGCCGTCCAGGCGCACGAGCTGGCTGTCGCCGCCAGGCACGCAGCAGAAGAGGGCTACAAGGCCTATCGCCGCCGCGACCTCGACTTCAAGCTCGGCCGGCTGAAGGAGGACGTCAAGCACCGCGGGGATGCTGCCACCTTCGCCAAGTACGACGACAAACAGCAATACTGCCCTGAAAAGGACGGGCTGCTGTACGACTCTGGCGACGAAGACACCGGGGTCATTTGCGGCGAACAAAAGGGGAAGAAAGACAAGTAAGGAGGGACGGTGATCTCAATCTGACGGCGTACATTCAGACCTGACGGAGGATGTCGTACACAAACGGAGTAGACGACTGAGCTAATAAGCGTGGCGGTGCCTGATCTTGAGACACATGTATACGACGGGTGCAGAGGGTTTTGGCGTCTCTATCTGGGGCTTCGACTTGCCCCAGGGTTCATGATACTGGCGACGATGATGACCTCGCGGCATTGAGGTTTTCTGGTATTCATACCGGCGCACTTCTGAGCGGCGTGTTTGCGAATGAAGTGACTGGAACTTCTTCGATAGACACAATGAATCGGCTCGACTTGCTGCACCAGCATTGTGCTGAGTGCCCTTCTTGACATCTCCTCCGCTATGATCTTCGAGTGTGACGCAAACTGCATTAGATGACCTCGGGTTCAGTGGATTCGCGTCCCCATAATGTCGAGCCTTTCGTGCAATTGATGAAGTACAGCTTTGCGGGTCGCCCATAGGCTGCCGCGATGTTGGTGGACCGTCTGGTGAATGCAAAGCTTCACCGAACCACAACATCGCCCCAAATTTGACTTGTCGCCAACACTCCAGACTTGACCACGGTATGCAAGCTTTGAACACGCGATCCAATGCCTGAGTCGTCTCTGAGCTTGAGCTTCAATTTTTTGGGAATACTCGTTTCGATCCCTCAGTCTTGAGTCTGGCTTCGCCCCCTGCGCCGCGACCGCATCAGAGGATACCGCAAGTATCTTCGAAGGCACGCGTGCCTAGAGTCTCTTACAAGTTCGTATTACACTCCCCTTGTTCTTGCTGGTCGAAGACCCTCGAAGAAGCACGTTGCCCATTGTAGCCATCGTAAGTCGATAACCGCTCGGAGGCAAGATGTCAAAGCAAGCGCAACAAAGCGCACTGTGCGTGCCATGATGCAGCTACGAACAGTCCAGAGCGGCTTCGAGACCGCAGGCATAGGGCGATAGTTGCATTTGATGAACTGACCCGCAAAGCAGCCTGCACCACCACACCTAGCCTTGCTGAACGCAATACTGAACACCGAATCGACGACGAGACTAACGGGCGCTACAATGTCAACATAGGGAATTGGGAAGGAGGTTAATATCGAGCTTTGCTGCGCTGGATCAGAACATACGAGGATGGACTTGGCAAATCGAAATCGCCTCCCCCGAGCGTGTACCCCGCCGCCGCATAATCGAACGACCGCCGACGCCGACTTTGATAATAACATACGAGGAAGGGAGATGATTGGGTATGACCCGAAGGTAGACAATGCCGTGCGAGCTACCACATTACTGCACGTGGGTACAATCGCGCCTTCCACGATTGGCGCAAGCTTGGATGCGCCGCCATTCACCAAGCTGACCATCCAAACCACAAGATACAATCGTTCCAGCACGACATTCCTATAGCCCTGAGCCTTGTGAATGCGCCGCCGCATGAGACTTGGGCTTGACGGATACGTGATTCTTGTCGATGTCCCTCGATCGCGCGCTGCGGGTAAATTGAAGGGCTACAACAGGCTTGGAACTCTGGAAACCACTGCACCCTCGTCATCTCCGACCCGGAGAAAGGCTTCTCAGCAGCATTGTTTCCCACCTGCGACTTTGCTCGATGGAGAAACAGCCCCCCTCCAAATGCTTGATTGCAGAACCTTATTCAGAGAAACCCCAGGTCGGACAGCATCAGCGACTCCACCCAACAAACCGCCTGTAGTGAGGATATCTGCTGAATACCGGCAACTCGTATGGTTGGGCAGCACAACGATGCCCAAAATATGTCGACTTGCAACCCGCTGTGCAACCTTGGTCTTTGCTCGATCATCGACTGATAGCGTTCGATGACCCTACGAGTTGAGCCAGCTAGCTGCTCCTCGTACCCTCAAGCCACACCGAAAGACTTGTGCGCAGTGGATGACCTCGTTTGCGGAACGAGAGCACAGCCCTGAACACCCAGCGCGACTTGAAGAGTAGTATGTCGAAGTGTACAACACTCAATGTCGACGTATTGTTCGAGTCGGGAACCGAGTAGCTTCCTCTGACTCTGAGTTCCCAACTCAAGTTGGCTCCCAGCATGGTCATGTAAGCGCGAGGGTCAGAGCAGCCTTTACGACCCAGAGACGCAAACAGCAGCCGACGGCTGAGACAGCAGCCCCAAAAACAGCTCGAAACGCCAACGTCCTTGTAGACTCTGAGCTCGGGTACTGCTGCGACGACTAGCCGGCACCGTCTTTCCACCTGCAGTAGTCGTCCAAGCAAGCCGCAGTACCACGCCATTCATTCTTAGCGACAGCCCAGCTTCTCGTCAATTGCAGCCTCGAGCGTCTCGGCCTTTTGGATCCCGTGATCTTGGTCGGCTGATGAAGTCCGTGGATGTAGTGCAGTCTCTCGTCCATATCTGGTGGGCCTCAGATCTGAGAGTCGTCAAATTCGACGAAACTCCTACTTTCGCAGCACACCGAGCGCTTTTGTGCATCTTCCTCTTTTTGGTGATGAAGCTGAGCATGGTTGGATGAAGCCAAAATCTCTCAAGAAAGAAGAAAAGGCTGTGGAACGCGCATCAACTGGTTCTGGGACAAGTCGATGACCAATGCAGAACGTTGTTGAATACTTCGAGACGCGAAGGATACCTCAGCTCTTGTACAATTGGACACAAGGAAGGGCGACCCCTCAGAGCAACAATGGCAGGGCCGCGGAATGTACGCATCCCCTGCGCAATGATCAGACAAAGGATGGCGCCTCATAAGATCCCTTGCTGTACGCTCAGACACCAAGACCACATCAACCGCGCCCCACAGACGCGAACTTGAAACTTGAGATTGTCTCGAGGCTGACCCGCGGCGCTCAAGGTCCCACATCATTCGAGCAGAGCAACGGCTCCCGTAGCCGACCGCCCAAACCATCGAGGGGAAGGCTGCTCGGCGAAGACATGCCGAATGCGGCACGGATGCTCATTCGCTTTCGCCAGTAAGCATTAATCGGACGCGGCGCTGCTTCAGTCATCCACTTTACCTTGACAGCAGCCGGACGACGCCTAGCTGACTCCGAACAAGTCCGAGGCCCCCGTTCTCAGTCAGGTATGAATCGCCCACCACGTGTGAATCAATTAACAAATCGATCCCTGTTGGGCATACTCCGAATCTCTTGGAGCTCGGTCTTATCTGCAATACTACGTCCGGCCTCTGACAAAGTACTGAATGTCGATGAGGGTACCGAACGAAAACCTGGCAGATTCCAGTTTGCGATTCGCCGTTCGCTCATCATAGTTGAATGCGGATTCCGACGATGGACAATCCTAACAGCAAGAACTGTATCTGATGTTCAGGAGTAGATACATTGCCTCAGAAGGGGATGACAGACATGTCGACCGATCATGTATTGACTGCTGAGAAAGTGCGTAAAGTGCGCCAGAACTTCGATTATGGCAGAGTCCAGCAGCTTTGTCCGGGAGACGTTGATAAGCAAGTTTCGAGTTACTGGGACGACGTCGAATGGTCGTGTCGAGAAGCTGACAAATTATAGTACGACCAGCGTTGCTCCGTCTGGAAAGCGGTGCTGGAGATCAGACTGGGGTCGATTGCCCGTCTGCAGTACGGTAAATGGCCGTTGAGCGTTGAATCAACGTCGACAACGCGATTTTCTGCGAAGCCATTGCATCGTAGATTACAGAGCAGACTTTCCTGGCCGATGTGTGCTGTTGGAGCAAAGTCAGATGCATTGCAAATTGCCCTGAGCACATCGAGTCGCTTTAGACAACGATGCCAACTACAGAGTATGGCAATGGTCGAGGATGGAGGCAGAATGTGCGGGCTGCCTAAGCATACCGTCTAGCATTCGGTTCCAGGGTCTGCTGTCGACATTCAGCAAAATCGGCGACTCGGTCACGTCTCACGACAGCAGTGTCAGGGGCAGCTCCGGTTACTCTCAGCACCCTCATCAACATCCCAACACCACAGTCCTGCTCAGTGCAGCCTAACAGCTGACGTGTCAGGGGACCGGTACGATGACCCAACAACGTGCCTACACGGGACGTGCCAGATCCGGGCCTCCCCAGCCGCCGGCACAGGTTGCTCATCCAAGCGCGCGCTGTGCCTCAAGGGAGACCGTTCATGACAGCGACCTTTTCGACAGAGGTTGATGAGTTGACCGCCATCGCCATGTTATCTTTCTGTATGCAAGGAGACAATGAGACAGGAGAGTGGTGTGAGACGAGATGCTGAGATCTTGACGACGATGGAAGAGGTATCGAGCTTCTGAGTCTTGGTTCGAAAGAGGCATGGAAATGCTGGAGAGGTTGAGAGATGCAGACGCCGACTGCGAGAGGCAATGAGGATGTTTGCTAACGAAAACCGAGACGGCCGATATGAAAGAGATGGAAGTCGACAAGAGATTGTTGAGAAGTTGAGCTGACTATCGAGAGTTGAAAGAGATGTATACTTCCTGCTGTTGTGGAGGACCACAACCGATTTGCCCATTTGTCAAAACGGATAATGACAAGGCGAGGTATGAGGGCAAGGCGGTCTCGGCACGCCAACCAACATCGCGGCAACGATGAACGTTTCGAACTCCTCGGGGCTCGGTACGCCACCTGTACATGGCCTCCAAGCAAGTCTTGGCGGTTTATCGCCCTCGCTGGTATTCTCAACATGTGTAGCCTTCGCTGGCGGGCGTTGGCCTGTCTGTAGAGGCGGTCCTCAGGTATCATTGCGCATTATTCATCTTTCGAAGAGCATATCTGGTATTCGCGAACGCTGTTCCAGTTTGGTGTGTGGCCTGGCCGGCTCCGAAGGCCGCGAGGGACGTCGTTCGTAGCGGGGGGTGGGGGTGACTTGATGTTGCTCTACTCATCATGTCAGCAAACCCGTGAGAAGCCACTGCAATGTTTCGAAAGCTCACCAGTACACGCAGAAGCATCTCTCGATGCTATGCATGCGAGGATTGAGGCTGAACAGGTGTCATTGCGTTGCCTGCAGCTACCCGGAGGTCCGCGCCCGTCCCTTGGAGACTGTATCAGCGGTGGTGGACTTGAGTGACGCCGAGGGAGCTTGCAAGGAGCTCGCTATGAGGCCAGGGGCGTTCCACGGTGAAGCAGAGCTGTGCTCGAAGCATTGCGCAGTTGATCTGTGGCGCGGAAGGCGTGAAGAAGCTCGACAAGGAGCGCCTGGAGCTGCAACGCCACGAGGCTGATCAGCTTGTGGAGATGATGCTGAGGACGTAGGAGTCAATATCGGAGATCTGGGAGCAGCGAGAGCTCAGGCTGAGGTGATGTATTGACGGCAGTGGGGTGTCAGAAGAGAGGCCGGTGCTGGAGATTTGGTGATAGCGCGCGTGGTGTTGAGTTTGGCGATCAGCCTCGCCGGTGCTTCCAACGACAGCACCCCTGCAGCAGCGCCGCAATGCTTCTGCAAGCGATCGGTAATGGTTGAGAAGCTCCAAAGCAGCTCGTGTCGGCGACTCAGACACTCAGCAAGATGCCAGAGAGCGTAATGTGGGCTGCCGTGGCTCCGGAGCGTGGTCAGGAGAACGCGGGGTTTGTGGCAAGAGCTCCCTCGCAGCTTCCTTCGTCACCCACGATTACCCGCAGCGTCGTTCAGAGAAGGAGGCATTATTGTGGAAGCAGGCGCGATTCCAGAGCACGGCTTTTTGCTTCCAAAGAATTCTGCTCAAAGCGTTTCTGCTCGTCCGCCAAACACTCCCACACCAGCTTGCTGTCAGAGCCACACCGTACGGCGGCAGCAAAGAGCGTACTCAGCCCATCATCTGTGGTGCCAGCTTTCAGGGAACCTTTGGAGTCGATGGCAGCAGTCTTGTCCATCACACGGTCAGGGGATATTAGGCCATGAGCTTGCTCAGAGGAGCCAGAGTACTTTTCAGTCACCCATGACAGCCTTCTCCGTTGCAGCCACGCACACGCTTCATCTACATAGCCATACGACTTATAGAGCATTCTTCAAACACCATCTTCGACCAGTCAATGTGATGGGCAGAGTCAGCGGAAGGATTGCCTAATACGTGTTGCTCTCCTATACGAGCTCCACACCACGCGATTCATCAAGTCGTTTACCTGAAACAGCAACGATATGGCAATACCGGGCATCGGCAGAATGCCTTCACACGCATCGCGAACCCTCAATCAAGCAACGCCGCTGCCGGGCACTAAAGCTCCCCGCAATTCGCTCCGCTGCTTATGCCGAACTCATCAATAACCCGTGGCGCTTACTACACCATCGTACTCGTGACACAATAAGCCTGGACTTTGTTGATAGAGGTGTGTACTAAGGAGAAGATCCCCGGATGCAATTGCCCGCCGGTCAGACGAGTCCCAGATATAAATGTGGAAGACGTCCGGCAGCGTGTTTCTCATATAAAACATTCAAGTTGATGTACCATAGGCCCTCGCAACATGCGCTCAGCTACTATTTCAGTTCTTTGCCTACTCGCATCGGTGGCGAATGCCTCGTTGCAAATCGTGCCTGGTGCGACGTGGACGGCGGTTCGTTCAGCAAAGTTATCGAATGGAGCTGCGCAATGCTAATGCCACAAGCAGACAAACACTGGTCAGCACATCCAAGCCCACGGCGGTGGTATTCTCAAGGTCGGCGAGAAGTGGTATTGGTATGTCGAGCATCTACAACACGGCCCCGATTGCTGGCTAAGTCGCCTCTTAGGGTCGGCGAAGATAAGACCAACGGCACTTCATTCATCAACGTCAACTGCTACTCCTCTACCAACCTTGTAGAATGGAACTACGAAGGCGCATTGCTCTCGCAGACCGCATCAGGTGATACGGGACCGAACCGTGTCATCGAACGTCCCAAGGTCATCTACAACAAGTCCACTAAGAAGTACGTCATGTGGATGCACATCGACAGCGGTGACTACAAGGAAGCCAAGATTGGCGTCGCAACGGGCGATTCTGTTTGCGGCAAGTACACATATCTGCGCAGCGAGCAGCCTCTCGGTCATCAAAGCCGCGACTCAGGTGTCTTCGTGGATACTGACGACAAGGCGTACCTTCTGACCGAAGATGTAAGTACAAGCCAGCCTCACAGCTCAAGGAAGGTTTAGTGACTAATAACCATAGCGCGAAAATGGCCTTCGTATAAATGCGCTGTCGAGCGATTACCTTACTGTGACCTCCAATGTCTACACCTTCGCCGAGAAGTACGAATCGCCTGCCGTCATCAAAAAGAACGGCGTCTACTTCATGTTTGCTTCGCAGCTCACTGGGTGGAATCCCAACGACAATTACTACGCCACAGCAACCTCGCTCTCCGGCCCTTGGTCTGGCTGGAAGAAGTTCGCCGACAGCGGGTCCAACACCTACGCCAGCCAAACGACCTTTGTCCTTCCAGTTGGCGACAATTTTGTCTACATGGGCGATCGCTGGGTCAGCGACAACCTTATGCGCAGCACCTACGTCTGGCTCCCGCTTACCGTATCCGGCACTACCGCAACTTTGAAGAACAGCGTCAACTGGATTTTGAACCCCAGCAGCGGTGCGTCAAGCGCAGGACCATCTGAGAATCAGTACGAAGGCGAGGCTGTAACTCTCAGCAACAACGCGCGTACGATTGACTGCTCGAGCTGCTCTGGCGGCAAGGCGGCTGGCTACATCGGTGGTCCAGACAAGGGTACTGTAGTGTTCAGCAGCGTACAGAGCGATGCAGCGACTAGGACAAGCATCAGAGTGAAGTACTTGAACGGCGATAGGAGCCAACGAATTGCTGACGTCACTGTGAATGGCAAGACGCAAAGGCTCTCCTTTCTGCCTCATGGCGGAGGAGATCCAGCAAGCAGTGTGTTGAACGTGGACCTGAAGCAGGGCGCAAACGAGATCAAATTTGTCGGCGTCAACGGCGGGTACGCAGCGGATATCGACCGCTTGATGGTGCCGAAGTCGTAAGTATAAGACGTGGTTGTTGAAGTAATCCAGCCTCGTGGTAGCTTCTGCCATTGTAGCGCGTCCTCGACGGATGCTCCTCTGTCTTTCTCAGATACTCTGGCATTTTAAGTGGTAGCGTTGCGCCCTCAAGCTTCCCCTCCAGACTGACCAACTTGCTCACTCGGAAAACCTTCCCCACGCGCTCTTCGTGCTCTTTCTTCAGCTCCTCCTTCAGAAAGCTGACAGCCTAAAATGCGCTCATCCGGTTGCAAAGCGCAAGGAAATACTCCCTCATCATCCTTTCTTCTTCGACCTCGACCATCTCATGATCAACAACACTCCTGACCGCATAGAGGAACTGTGCTCCCACAGATAACGCATTCTCCAGCTAGTGTTCGTCTTCAGAAGCGAACGGGGAGTTTCGAACAATCAATTGCAAAGACAGAAGCTAAGTCATAAGCTCAAGATGTTCAAGAAGTGTCACCTTCTCAACCGCCATCTCCTCACTTCCACTTCTCCAGTCTGCCTCGCTGCGGATCGTGACAAAGCGTGGATCTCTCATGCCGTCACCGATCATCTCAAAGAACGCGTTGGCGGTGCGTAAACCGGAAAGCGAAAAGCTCTTGCTGGAGCAAAGTTTGGAGATAGCCTCGGACCGCATTTGGCGGCAGATTGCGAACATTGCGAGAGATAGCACCGTTTCTGGCGCGCGGTGGAGAGATATGATGGAGGGGGAGGGGTGGATGGCGAAGTCGTAGATTTTTTTTGCGAATTTTGCTGGGAAGAGCAAGAAGTCGTGATGCCGTCTGTGGCAGAGGAGCTTGGAGGATTGTAGCCATCATGGGCGAGTGCGGAGGAGCGGCTGAGGTGGTGGCGGCAAGAGTACTGAAGGCTCCAGCATTCTTCTTGTCGCCACGCTTGAAGAGCTTTTTAATCAGCTTGGAGGCAGTGATGGTGCCGGCTAGTGGAAAAAATTGGCTCGGAGAGCGAGGTGAGATACAACAGCTGACCTTCAGCAGCTAGCTTCATCTGGACTAGTGTGGGCTGTGCAGCCTCATTCATTAACGGATGCAATCATGTTAAAGACATTTCTTTAGACATTATGGTAGACAAGGTTTCGTGGCCGACCAGCAGCATTTTCACTACGTATATACATCTTCCTCACGTCTCTAGTGCCTTCACGGCGGAACTTCTGGCTTAAGCGGAGAAGCCGCTGGCGACCTTGCCGACTACGACCTTGGCAGCAGCGGCAGCGGCGCCTTTAGCAGCAGTGCCTGCGGTCGACATGACGAATGCAGCAGCAGCATCTGCATCGCGACCGTAGGTCAAGTGAGGAGCAAGGATAACAGACTGGCCAGCACAGATCAAGTCACCATTGTGGCAGATGACCTTAGTGTTGGCGGCGCCGACATTACCAACAGCATCGCCGTTGTTTGGGTCACCGAAGATGACTGCGCTTTTGACGAATGCAGACTGGTCTGGGGTAAGCATAGACGCCGCGTTGTGAACGAGCTGTCCACCCTGACTAGAGACTGTTAGCCTTAGCTGTGTCGATCGAATGGAAACCTACGAGTAGCCAGCCATCACAAGTGCGGTGTTTGGACAGGCAGTCATAACCTGGCCTACCATTTGCGCCATCAGTTTGCTTCCTCCGGCATCTCCGCCAGCCAAGAACCCGGGGATATCAGCAGGGTACGCTATGCCCTGCACAGCAAGATTCTGCGCACCGCCCATCATCTTGCCAACGGCAGAGACGAAAGGCGGTCCGGCAACGGTGCCCATATTTCCTATCTCGGTAGTGCCGCGAGCAAAGAGAACGGTCATGGCCTTACAGCCGCTGCCGTTGGTGACATCGTTCTGAGTTGAGGAGGTAAGAGCCGCAGAGGCGAACGGAGCGAGGACGAGCAGTGGCGCATAAGATTTCATCGTGATGATTGACGTATTAGAGGATTAGAAGATGTATGGTAGAAGATATAGGAACCGGTCCTGTACAAGTGAGCGTTGAAGATGGGAAGACTAAAGCTGTGATAGTTGCTCGGTATGTATCCCGCAGCATACTTATAACGGAGCAGTGATCTTTAGACCGAGGTCACAGGCGCAAGACAAATCCTGGAAGCGGTCGGCCACACACAAATCTATCATGTTTCGATGCTTGGGTTTCTCCGGAGTGCCATCAAAAGTCATGCGTGATCTTACAATAGCTCATTCTGTCAGAGGTGTCGATGCCCAGCCAACGTCTCATGGGCTTTACTATGCAAAGCAAGTCTCTTTCTCGACGGGAGAGGTGCTGCGCTAGGCGCAAGCTACCGGTTAGGGCTGGATCTGACAGTTGTGAAAGGAACGTCCCGGTAGCTCTGAGACGGAACATGCTGATTTGCACGGAGACTTTCCATTCTTCTGGTAGCGATCATGTGCCGAGGCAGTGCGGCCGCACACTCGGCGTGCTCAGGCTGATCTGAGGCGGCGGCAGTCTGAGGAGGTTACGGGGGGCTTGGCACGGTGTTCTGATGCGGTGTGCCACATGGAGGTCGTGAGCCGCCCTTGAACATCGAGTTGAGACGGAATGGAAAGTTGTTACGCGCGGGGGGGGGGGGAGGAAGAGACCAACACAAAATGAAATTTTAGTGAAGAAATACAACCAAACACAAGAATGCGACTCCC
>SWKW01000094.1:0-22883 GCA_011058865.1 Didymella keratinophila | reverse complement strand
GGCGTGAACGGAGAGGGGGGGGGGGGGTGGGGTGGGGGGGGGGGGGGGGGGGGGGGGGGGGGGGGGGGGGGGGCTGACGGGCAAAGCGTTGATCTCGTTGACTGAACTACAAATGCAAGCACAGTTCAGTTTCCCTGCAGATAGTTGTGCGACTAAAACGGCATGAGAAGGCTTTACTCAAGGTGATGACCTATGCCGTCAGTATCGAGGACTAGTTCTGTTGATGGGTATCGCCCTTCTGTGACTGGTTTCAGTACATTGTTTGGTGTTATGCCGAACCACGACACGTTTCAGCGATGAGGCTGAGGCGTTCCATGCGCACGGTCAGAAGTTCTCTGTGTCTTGACGGTTGCGCAACGCCCAGGCGTTGATCAGCCGCGAGCTTGGTGAGCTTATTCAAACGTGTCGGTCGTTAGATTTGCCGGATCAGAGAACGGGGCGTCTCGCAAGAGCGCTGGAGGACATGGACACTCGATATCACACTAGATCAACCACTGTATCTGTTCTTATCGCAGATGCAGACCGTGGCAGCAGTCGATGCGTTTGTTGATGGCTGTCAATGGATCGTTCGCAGCACGCGCGCTGAAAAGTCATGGAGGGGCAGCGACGGCGGAGCCATTCCTCGCGATCTGATCCTGAGAAGGCCCTGTGACCAAAGCGCTGTCGAACTTCAATCATATTGCGAATTGCTGATGGATGCATAAGGGCGTCAAGTGAGAAATGGGACGATTCTGAGTCATGGCCTTTTGTGGAAGGGCGTTCTTCGACTCACAGCCGGGTGATCTATGCCGATGCAGGAAGGTGCAGACGAGGCACACCAGCCTCGTTGCCTTAAGTTCCAGGAATATCCACACCACAGATCTCGAACGCGCGACGACGACAACTTCGAACCACTCTGCGATTACTTCGTAATGGTTCTCGAGCTCCATCCGTGTACTGAATCGGACATTCCGGAGTTCGTCCGGATCCAAATCGCGGCTTTCGGCACTGGCGGCGGCATGACCCAATTCATGGTCGAACATCCACCTTCAGAGGAATACATCAACAAGTCAGTCGACAAGCATCTAAAGTCGCTGCGCGAAGAGAAGGACATTACATATCTCAAGGTCCTTGATACCGAGCTCGATGGCCAGATGATCGCTGGCGCCAAATGGCGCATAAACCAGAAGGAGCGCAAGGAAGAGGAGATTCAGTCCATGCTACCGGTGCCGAGTGCAGACGAGGATGGCAAACAAGCAATGATCGACTTCATGTGGTATTTGAACAGGGTCAGGAGGGAGTTCATGGGGACTAAGCCTTTCTACTGTAGGCGTCACTTGATCAGATTGATACAAGACGTTCGCTAATGCCGTCCTAGTCCTCCACATTCTGATCACTGATCCGGCGCATCACCGACGCGGAGCTGGCGCTAAGCTGGTCAACTGGGGCACTGCACAGGCTGACGCTGCGCAGCTGCCGTGCTTCCTGGAGTCCTCGGTGATGGGCAGGCCGTTGTATGCAAGGTGCGGCTTCACGCCGCGACTCGAGCAAAAGTTCGACCTGACAAGATATGGAGGCGTGGGGGAAGACATGAACACGGTCATGATCCGAGACCCCGTTAAGGCATAGCGTGCGGTTATGAGGCGAGGATACACGATACACGTATGCAGTCCAACGGCGCCGAGTGCCACGGTTGCTCGCGTGAAACGTGCACCATCTCAATCGCAGCATACGGGTGCATGGTGTGAGTGTACCTTGAGAATGCAAATGCCATGTATATCTAAGATGCGCGCGTACCCGTCCACCAGTCTGCATTGTCCCTCATGCCGAGACTATCATTTGAAGAATCTCGAATCCGTCAACAGTCGAAGCTGAATTCAACAATTCATGGTCTGGATCTGGATTACCGGTGATTCGTTGTGGTCGCTCCGCGATTGTCTTGCTGGTCTGAGTGTTGGGATACAATCAACTACTTTGCAAAAAGCCGAGGAGCAAGGATCAGGTACCGTGTCTGTGCACTTGATGCGCGGATTCAGTTAATGCGCTGAACCCCCCTAATGCGCACCTGCAAACTTAAGGCTATAGAGCTACATATAATAGCTATTATTATGAGATAACTTAGTAGATTGTTCTATAGACTAATATAACAATATTCCTCTATATAAATTAATCATATAGAGTTGCTATTTAGCTGCTGCGCGTAGTGTAGGTGCAAGGTGCAGTAAGAGGCTCTGTAGTAATAATACTATATACTATAGCTATAGTATAATACTTCTTTAGTATTTTTACTATAGGAGCTGCTAAAGCTTTACGCTTGCCTCCTTAGGGCAGTTATATAGCTTTTTTAGTGTTATAAGCTTATTTATTATGCTCTCTTTAAGCCTTATATTTAGCTGCTTCTTTAGCCTTCTTAGCTCTAACTTATTTACGCTCCTCCTTCTCTCTTACCTGCTGCTTATACCTCTCCTAAGCAATTCTTTTATTATATAGCTTATTAGTATGCCTAAGCTTCCTTATCTCTACTTTTTTAAGTTCTTCTTCTCTCTAGTTCTGTTACTTAGTCCTCTTATTAGTGTGTGCTTTTTCTACTCTACTAGGAGAGTAGAACTTAGCCTTACTATAACAGTCCTTAAAGGCTAGAATTTAAGAGCTTTACTCTTGTTCTTATACTTCTTCTAAGTTTTAAGAACCTCTTTAAGGCCTGCTATCTTATAGTAAAGGAGCTAATTCTAGGCTAAGATGTAGTAGAGTAAGTAGCTAATCTTCCTTAATTCCTTACTACTCTTATCCTTAGTAACCTTCTATAGTAGAGTCTTAATTTTAAGCTAATCCTTACTAGAATAGACTAAAGAAGAGCTTATACTGCTGTTAGAGGCCTTAGGGGTATTCTTTATAAAGTGCTAGAAGATAATATTAGGCTAAAGGAGTAATATACCTATTACTTTAAAGGAGCTAAGTATTAGCTCCTAAGTAAACGTGCTTGTCTAGGCCTTCTAGAATAGGTAGAAGAAGTTACTCTTCTTAATTACTAATAGTCCTTAGCTATTATAAAGGTATATTATAAGCTCCTTTAAGTACGCAGTTAAGAAAGGCTTAAATATTACTTTATTAAGTAGCTGTAGTGTATAGGTTAAGTAAGGAGGAAGTATAGCTAGGAGTATCTTATTCTAGTTACAGTAGTTAATATAGTCTATTATTATATAAGAGCTGTAGCTATTAATAATTAGGAGGTAGTACTTTCTTTATACTTTAGCCTTAGAGAAGTAATTAAAGACCTATTTAAGCTAAGTAAGGCCTAGCTTTTTATTAGTCTAGCCTATAGGTAATAAGAAAACAAGCACAGAGTGTACCTCTAGCTTGATTTCCTCTACCTAGCGTAATTAGATAGTATTATTAGCAGACTTGTAGAGGAGGCTAGGGGGTAGAGCTAATCTATTACTGTATATACACGCTATAAGCGTTACCTAGGCATAATTACTATCTTAAAGTAATACCTTAACCTCTTTCTTCTCCTATCTATACCTGCTAAATATATACTTTGTTCTTAAAGTAACTCCTATTATAAAGCCCTTCTTATCTATATTATATGTGTGCTTAGCGTTAACCTTACACTAAGCAATCTTATGCTGTAGTAGGTTAAAGTACAGCTTATACTTACTGTAGGAATTAGTATTATAGTAATTAGTGTCTATACCTATTAAGTACTAAGAGATAAGATAGATAGAGTGCTTATTAATAAAGCGTGTAACCTAGCTCTTGCTTACTAGCTCCTGCGTAACTGCTAGCGCAAAATTAGTAATTATCTCTCTTATAGGAGGTATATAATAAGCAGTAAGCTCTTCTATATACTTTATAAGCTCCTCCTCTTATTAGGGGGTAAGCTTCTAGCGTATAATACTCTCTTCCTCTTACAAACACGTCTAGCCCCTCTACTTATATATGTTAAGGGTCAGAGTGGCCTTCTAACGAGTATGCATTTGTCCTATACTACAGAAGCTGAAAGATAGAGAAGACAACTTGCTCCTCTCGTACAAGACAGATTAAGGGGTGCCAAGCCTCGCTTATAAAGTCACGTGAGCGAGTCTTGTACGTAGCCCTGTACAGTTAGGGCTCAGCCCATAACAATATATTAATATTAACTGCATAACACTATGCTTTTCTACTATTTTAGTCTATAAGATATTATCTTTAGATATATAAGTGTTATACTCTATAAGTGCTTCTTTTAATACTATTGCGTTGTATTGCTATAGGGTTAAGATAATTGTAGTGTTTTAGTGGTTCAGCGCATTAACTGAATCCGCGCATTGAGTGCACGGACACGGTAGTGAACCTGAAGCACTGCATCCAGAAAATACCGAAACCTTCCAGTCCCACTCCATACAGCTTCCTTGCTTCCTGCCACAATAAGCAGTTGATTTGAAGTCCATCGAAAGCTGCGCTTTCTTCCGGTAACTCCCAACGTTGCATGTCTCACAAGGCCCAAGTACTGAAGCCGAGGATCACCGTAAAGAGCCGCTGAAACTCCACAAGTGCCATCCTGGCGCACGGGTCTGGGTATTTGTTGCAACTTCATGCTCTCTGATAAACATCTGTGAACACATCGATGCATGTTGTCTTCACGAGGACATTGTCGCCATTGGCGCCGGGTCCACAACTGCACCGCTGTCATAGAGATGATATTCTTCATGTACATGGGACACTATCTACTACAAGGAGTGAACGATGCGCAAGCGCATCGGCTGCAGCCCTCGCTTTGCAGCCTGCAGCTGAGCGGTGCGATATCGACTTCTGCATCACGACCCCACATCCGGTTTGCCTGTAAGCCGGGATCCTCAATAGTAACTTGCCCACCCGTGTTGCACGTTGTCCACGACACGCTGAGCTCTTCCTCCGATGATCACCTGCTCCTCAATTGTCTCGATTACTGTCTTCAGTCTTCCTTGAGGTTGATCTATTCGTCTCTGACCCTCAAGACGTTGCTTCCCCTGCCGTTGATGTTGCTCTATTGTTTCAACCATCGTCAGTCTGGGTGCTCCTGTCTGAGGGTCACGTAACCGAATGTGAGGATCTACAGTATCCTGACCGCATGCCTTGTTTCCGTGGTTGCTCACACGCATATGGAGAACGTTATCACTCTTGCCTCTTCTAAGCCTCTTAACCTGATCGACCATCATCGAGCGACGTGGTGCGGACCTTATCTTATAGTCAACGTGCTCTGCAGTATCAAATATACGAGCATCTATTGCGTGGTTGTTCGATGGTCGAACCGAGCTAGTTCGGGAGCGGGAAATCGAATTGACGGTGCCCAGCGTGGTCGGGGTAGGTAGCCGTCGCGGCGGCATAGGGTACGACCGCGGCATCGTAGGATAGGACGGGGTGGTCCGAATGGACGGTCGTAAGGAAGGCTCATAATGTAAGGGATAATGCCTCACCTCTGGTGATATTGTTGAGTCTCGTTGGTCTCCATGTCGGTCAGACGCATCATACGAAGGTGCTAAAAGAGAGGATCGAGGCACAGCAGTCGCTTTGTATGGCGAATTGCGCAGATGGGCCATATGGAACTGAAGGTCAAAGGAACGCGGATTGGACCTCATCCTATACCGACTGGGGATCCCCACTGATGCCCGCGGGGCGAGGGTTCTATACGTTTCTGACCGGATGACCTGCTCATCCATGTTTGACTGGGAAATGGAACAACCTGTTGACTGAGACATCGAACGGGGTCGACCGCTCTCACTGGACCAGCAGCTGTTCTCGTTTTCGGAGCTTGGCGGAGATGTTTTCGCTGTGGACACACTGTCCCGGACGGACAGGGTGAGTTGAGTCGAGCCGCTCGTCTGCGATATCGAACGGTCAGAGTAAGCATATGAATGAGTAGGCGAGGGAAGCGACGCAGGCGGCGGCGAACTAGAAGGTGAATTTAGACGGCACTGTTTGTCATCCCGGGATGGCAGCAAGTCGTTTGCAGGGCCGAGCTGTTCTGGAAAAGATCCGACTGGCGGAGGAGTACACGGCGATAAGACGAAAGCGGACCCATGTTGTGTGAAGAAAAGGTCTCGGTGGATGTTCAGAGATGGCGTCGAATTGAACTGCGGTGTAGATTGATTGCTGAGGCTGTAGAACTGTTCTCGAGTCGGATAGGCTGAGGCAGCTGCAAGAGAGGGCATGAGAAGATCCGGACGCATTGGCAAAGTGGGCTTTTGCGCGGTAAGGCAGTCAGTCGACCGAGAAGTTGCCGATTTTCTCACATTCTTCGAGTCTTGCCATCCTGGACTTCGATGGCCCGTCTCGCTTGACTTCAAATTTGCGACCGCTGTCCGGACGGCCGCAGCGATGAGACCACGAGTGCCGCATGGAGGCATATCCTCCACAGTAAACTTGCGGCACTTTGCCCAATCGATGTCGGCGTGGCCCTTGTGCAACGGACAGAGCTGGTGATAGCTGTCAAACGGGAGAGATCTCAACACATGACCGCCTCCGTGCCAGCTCATGCAGGTCTCCAGTATCCATTGCGGACTCAGGCGAACGAGCCCGTGATCCTTATGCGTCAAGACCTCATACAAGAAGTAACGCACATCGTCCTCGCTTGCATCTTCCCTCGGGAGTTGTTGAGGAGTGTTCCTGTGCGCAGCGGCAGCTACTTCGTCAAGGCTTCTGGGTAGCACCAGCTGGCATTTGACTTTATGGTGCTGAAACGGATAATGTAACGATGCGGCGTCTGAATGATGCCCAGAGAGGTTTGCGGTTGATTTACGCTTCTTCTTGATCCGCAAAAAGTCAAGCATCCTGTCGAACATTGACTGCGGTCGAGTGAGTTGTCGCTCATGTCGGCGCGCCGTCTTGAATAAAGTGCACTTACGTTCAAAACGACGCCAGCGCTTCAACGCGCCGTCAGATGAACACCTGAATGAAGACAGCAAGAGAACTTCGATGTGTATGGCAACGCAACAACAAAGCGCGTCACGAGAAACGAAAGGTGCACTGCGCAAGCCGCCGCCCAAGAACGAGGAAGATTGGGTTCTCGCACTTTTGCATTGATGTGATGTCGCAAATGGACACTCGATGAAGGAACTTGATCCCATGGAACCTGCATCTTACAGAGACCATGCATCGTTCGTTGTTCTGGTTGGTGTTTCCTGGAGTAGCGGAGAGCGCAACCACGGTCGCGGCCTATGCTAGAGCGTGGTGTTGCCCGGTAAGGGTAACGTCCTTCCCAACCCCCGCTTCATACCATGTCCGTGCGCGTAACGCCCGGAGTCGCGTAACGCCTGGCAACCTAAATTAGCACCTACACTTTAACGCGTTACAACTTAACAGCTGTAGTATCTATTAACACTGTATTAGTAGTAATTAAAGTGCTAAAACTAGGAGAAAAACTTATATATTAGAAAATTACTAATTAGTTTAACGTGTTTCACAAGCGAGCGCCGCACCTAACTAAGCGCCGCACTCTTGCTGCCAGAACGCTAGCACAACAACAACACGTAATATCTTAACTACAACAAGCGCCTGTACTCTATACTAAAGCTAATATATAGCTTACTATATCTAATATCTTAAGGAACTAAATTTAAAGTATCTAACGTGCTAAGAAAGTCTATAAAGTGCCTAAATAAATAATCTAACACTAATATAATAGAACATGCTCTTAACGTAACTACAAGCTAAATAGGAAGTACCTTATAAAGCTAAAAGAGGAGGCAGTTATACTACAAATACTTAAGGAGTCTAATTGTAGACTACTCTTCTTAAAGGCAGATGTATAAGAAATAGCAGATAAACTGCTAAGAGAGCGTAGCGTAAAGCCTGTTAGTAAGAACTAGGTTAACAACTTTATAACGCGTACACTAGATCTATAGAAGTAATAGACCTACTAGTATAATTGCTAGCAAGCTGCTTATAAGGACCTAGTAGTTATCTAGCCTTAGTTTACGCTTGTTTAGTTAATAAAGGTAAAGTATAGTATTATAGACAAAGATATATATAACTTTAAGAAGTCTAGCTTCCTAATAGGTAAGATCTTATTACAGCTAGTAGTAACAGGCTTAGAGAAGCCTAGGAAGTAGAAGAAACTCTAGCCTAGTAATTATAAGTAGGATACCTTAGTATAAGGTGTTAAGTTAATAGAGAAGGTTATCCTACTGTCTCTTATCCTTATAGGTAAGGTTCTTATCTCTAACTAGTTTACTAGAGACCTCCTATAGGACTAGGTTATTAATATTAGTCCTACTAGCTAGACTAATAACAATCTAGCACTTACCTAGCTTAAACACTTTAACTTGTATACAAAGCCTGTTAGGATATACTAGTTGCTTATTATTAATAGCTATAAGAGCAATTACTTAGTAGAATTCTAGGATTACTGTAAAGAGAAGAAGATAATTACTCTCTATATACTAGCACACATGTTACACTTGTTACAGCTACTTAATATTGCCTGCTTCTTGCTACTAAAGCGTATATATAGTAATAAGATCTTAGCCTTAGTATGTAGTTATATCTACTATATTAATAAGGAAACCTTTCTACTAGCCTTTAAAGCAACATCTAAGAAGACATTTATAGTAGAGAACGTTTGTGCAGGCTTTAGAGGTACTAGGCTAGTCCTACACAACCTAGAGGTAGTATTATTAAAGCTTAATGTGCGCCTATATATACTAATACTACTAAAACCTAGTAATATTGCCTAGGAGCTAAAGACACTATATAATACTTATAAAGTAGAGGAGCAGTTAACTCTAATTTAAAAGTAGATTTAAATCTATTAAGGGTCTCTAGCAAGTTTGTTAGATAGATAAGTTAGATAGTTAAGTGAGAGTGCTTAGTAGATAGCGCATAATATAGTGTTACTGCAGGCGGAACAGGCACGCATGCAAACTGCTGTTGAAGTCGTACCTAGACGAAGTCTAATACTGTACTAGTTCGGGTTAGTTCTCGGGGATAGAGTACAGTTTCTAAATTAGTAGGGTTCTGCGTCTAGACAAAGTCTAATATAGTAGAAGGGGTTTAATAGCTAGCAGCAGGATTAACTAACTATAGTATCAAGGATAAGATTCTAATAACAAACTTAATTAATAAAGTTAAACACAAACTGTAAGGGTTGTGCTTCTACACGCTATATACTATAATAATTATAATAGCTTACTAGGCTTACTGTAAGCTGCGTAAGCTTAAGCTTACTAAGCTTAATATAAGCTGCGTAAGGTATTACGTGTAGTCTACTAGACCTACCTAGCTTAACTACTAAGGAGTAAGCCTAGTTATATAACTAGTAATTACGCTGTGCTGTAACTGTGCTGCTTATAGTACTTCTATAGAAACATAGCACTAGCCTACTGTGCAATGCTGACAGCCTGTTAGCATTGGCTGGATATAAGAGATTGTAACAACTGCTATCAAGGAGCTTATAAAGTATAAGACTTGTAAGCAATATTATATATGCGCAGAGGAGACTCTAACAGTTAGTAAGGTAGTTAACTTAATTACTAAAAAGAAGGGTAAGAGTTATAGTACAGGTAAGATACCTGTAAAGAGGGTGCGTGTTAGGCAATACTACAGGTATTATAGGGAGATTAGATATAATTCCTGCACTTATAAGGTAGAGATAGAGGACATAGATAATAGTAAATTTTCTAAATAATATTATTACCCTATCTAACTTATAATTTATTTATAAAGTGTTGTGTAACGTTGCTGTAAAGGCGTGTTGCTAGTGTTAGGTAGCCTGCTCGCTTAGGTAGCCTGCTTGCTTGTAAACCACGTTATAACTAATTCATATAATAGAATATTATTACGTAGGCCTATAGAATACTCTACTAAAATATCTTATAATAATAGCTATTACATATAGCTCTACAGCCCTATTTTTTAGGTGCTTATTAGGGGGATTATTAGGCGTTACGCGACTCTAGGCGTTACGCGCACGGACACGGTACCCAGTCGACTCATCAACACGGTCGCGCAATCTCGGAAAGCCAATAGACCTTCAGCAATCTGGCCGTGACCTCGGTTGGGACGTTGAAGCTGTGATTACAGTGTGCTGCAAGCACCCACCACCGGAACCGTACGCTTGCACGGCACGTGCATGAGCACAGATATGGCCAGCAGTCCCCACCGCAAATTGGAGAGAGCGACTGGCAACGGTGTGAGACTTTTGGCCGAAGACTGCACGCGGCGCAATTCCGCTGCGACACACCCTTATAATGTGTATCGGAACTGTGGGTTCTTCACATCCGTGAGGTCATCGTCGTAGGCGTTGTCGAATCCTTCCATGGTGCCTGACTTGTCGCGGCGTCGATTTTCCCATATGCAGACATAGCAATATACAATGGCAAGTGCAGCAGCAGCGATCGAGGTTGCAAGCACTGCGGCGAACCCTGGGTCGTAGGCAGGCGCATCCTGTGGCTTGAACAGTAAGGGTCCGACAAAATTTCCTGCATATGATCTTAGTGATGTAATCAAGGACAGGGCAAGAGCGGTCTCACCCAGACAATACCCCACAAACATGCCAGAGGATGTCACCGATCGCTTGGTGTATCCTGCAGTGTTAGCAATCTGCAAGCCCATAAGGACCGCATACGCTCCACCAAAGCTCGCGAAAGGATGTAACAGCCGAACAGCAACCCTCCCTTTCCACCTCGAGGCAGTCGCCAAAGTAAGATCGAAGCAGTGATGGTGCCGCATTGACAGATGACTATTAGCCACGTACGAATGCCAGTGATCTTGCAAGCAAAATAGGGTGCAGCGAGCTCGATGGTGCCGATCACGGCTCCTGCGGGCATGGTAAGAAGCAACGAGTTGAGGCGGTTGTAACCGAACCCTAGCTCGCCGTCAGTGTTATGTCGTCTGTGAACTAAGACTGCCGATTACCTGAGATGATTATTGGGATGAACGAGCTCACAGGCCCATGAGCTATCATCATAAGGAAAGCAATGCTGAAGATCAACCAGAATTTGCGACTCCCAGACCTGAGCCACTTTGAAGTGCTTATTGCGGACGCCCGAATTGTTCTCCTTCATACGAGCGACGGCAACGTAGCGTTCGCGATCATCGAAGCCTCTTGCGCGGGATGGGGTCAGGTGGCATGAAGAAGAGGATGACGAGAGCCCACAGAACAGTGATCGACCCTGCTACGAGATACATGTACTGCCATGGGGCGAGGCCACCGCCGTTGATGTGTCCGAGCCCGTAGTTGATGAGCGGAGACACCATGGAGATGTAGCCGGTGGCAGAATACTAGGCGCCCATGCGGAGTGCTTGCTCGCGCTTCTTGTACCAACTACCGACGATCAACATGAACATTGGCGACACTCCGGATTCGAGGAAACCAAGTAAGAAGCGTTGGGCGTAGAAGCCTACTCAGATCAGCAAAGTGTCCATTGCGTTCGCCTTTGACAGACCTTGCCAATTCGTGCACGCAGCCGAGCACATCAAGCATGCGCCCCAGACGGCGACTGGCAGGCAGTCTACAATTTCTTGCTTTCATGTTCGACAGTCTTCTTGTTGCAACTTGCCCACGCTCTCTCGGCTAAGGCATGGCGGTCGAAAAGCTCCCTCCTTGCCTTGTTCAATGCCTTCGTACGAGCATCGAGCGCATCGATAGTCTGACCCATGGCTCTTGCAGTAGAAAGCATCAGCTGCAATGTCAACGTTCACGTTCTGATTAGACGTCGCCGATGCTGCGGTCGGCACCATCCTTCTGACGAAGCTGGATATCATCTACCACAGCGCCCTTGCAAAGTTTTTGAACAGGGCACCGGGCTACGACTTCCCAATCCATATGCCACGGCTGGAGGCGAGGTCAGCGCTCAACATGCCGTTGCGATCATCATACGTTCCTCAAGCCTTTTGTAAGGATACAGCTAAAAAGCCAGACGATTGCTGTATGCTTGGGACATGTTCGCGCAAGTAAAACCAGGCAGGCGCTACCAGCTCTCGTCGTCATGAACACGGTGTTCTCAGCGCTTGCTCTTGGGACCGTCATATTCAAGCCGCATGGTGCAACAAGTATTCTACTCATGACGGGCATCAATCACTTCATCTTTGCAAGCAATCATTTCTAGCGGTCGAACACGACATGGAGGGACGTGCTAGGTTTTGAGGGTGTCAAGATAAAGGAGCTTTGATAATGGCACATTTCTGTTCCCATGCGTTCGAGTCTAACAGTCACAACTCTTTCTCGTCCAAGCCATCGTCATTCTATTGTCTCAAACGCTTTCTCAAATCCTCGATTGCACCCTCTTCACTCTTCCGCTTGCTCGACGAGGAGATAGTCGCCGACTCCATGTTCACCACACCAGCCCCAGAAGACGACCCAAACGAAGGTAACGGCGCTGAATAGACTGCAGAAGTATTTATCGGCGCAGCTGAAGGTCTTTGCTGCTGTTGACGCAGCCGCTGCCATTCTTGCGCAGTTGACTGCTGCAAACGATGATGATAGTCACGGACCTGTTGTTCAAGTGTACTATCGATGGGCATGGTCGAAGATCGCGGGCTGTCCGGTTATTCACAGGGGAGAAAAAATGCCGCGTCCAGTCGCCTGAAGGACTCCAGGGTTTGTGGATGTCGAAGAACCCCTTGATGAATGCATGCGCGGAGGACGTCGGCAGCTCAGAACAGGAGTATGAGCTCTGCGCCGTTACGCCCGGAAGAGATTATGCGGAAAACGTCTCTGCAGGTCGCTGAGATGCCGTGCTCTGGAGTGTCCCCGAGCCGTTGCTTCGTGCGGCGGTTGTGGGTGGCTTCACTCCAGAATAGCTCGACTGCTGTGGAAGCGCCAGGGAGGGCGCAACGACATCTGCTGCAGCCGCTGGTGCATCAAGCCCTCCTTCTTCCAAGTCTCGTAATGATGCACGAAACGAACGAAATCCTGTACCTTCTTAATGGCTTGATCGACACCTCTCTTATGGTCGGCGGCATTCAGGATCTGGCTTTTGAGCCATTTCTCCTTCGCCACCGTAACTTGCTCGCTCGATGGGACCGTTCGGCGCACCCATCTTCAGAACGAAATGTTGCCGTATCTTGCCATCCCTCGGGATCTCCTGAGTCGCGCCTGGTACGCCCCTTCTTGTACGGTTCCAGTCATATGCCTTGTCAACTGCGCTGAGGAACTCTACATCTACGGTCTTCTTCACGAAGCTCTGCTCATGTGCCTGGTATTGCCGATTCCTAGTTCCAGGGTCTGACACGAAAAGCATGCGGCGCTCACAACCTTTGGCAAAGTATGGTTCATCTTCTGTAATTGGTGTATCGAAAGCCCAAGCGTATATGTCTTTTGGCGGCGCTGCTTCTCGATACCCTATTTCTGTACCGTTCTCGTCGAGGCAAATTTGTAGCCCGTTGAGGTTGACAGTCCGAGGTTGGTTCTTCGATCGACGTCCCCGGGTGGACGCCACTGGTTTATTTGATGGGATTCCATCTGGCGTGATTGGCGGGCGAGCGCTTAGAGGAACATCTTCAAACTCCTGATCGCTGTCGTCTTCGTCGTATCGGGCGTGGGGTTCGATGTTGACTGTCAACTTGGGCGCTGGAAGGTCCGGGATCGTACGCAACAGAGGTGCATCAAACAGACGACTTGAGAGTCGATTTGCTTGTGTTGTGGTTTAGCCCCCTCGTCTCCGTGGTCAGTTGCGCGGAGTCCCTCGTATGGCTTACCGTTGCTGTTGTCACCGAAGCCACCTTCATCTTCGAAAGCTTCGAGGAGCTCATCTTCGCTCTCGGACGCTGCTTCATCGTCGCTCTCGGGCTCGTTATGCTGGCGGCGTTGGGCTTCGATGATCGCGTGGGGATCTTCGTCGTCGAACAAGTAGTCTGAATTGTCTGTCCCAAGTCAACAATGCTGGTCGTCTCCTACAGTGCGCAACAAATTTACCTTGGTCACCTCGAGCATTGCGAGGATTTCGAGAAGGGAAACCTGCTTGCTGAGTATAATGCTCTTTCGCTTTTCCGGACACAAACAAGCGGCGCGGCTTGTGAAAGGCACTCTTCTTGACAAAACGCTAGATTGACGGTATTGGTGGTCGAGTTGAAAGGTGTGTACGTGTGGGGCAGGCTGGCAAGGTTCCGCAGGACAAAACTGCCGGTGAAAGGCAATATCGGAATGTGCACGCAAACAAGTCGTGTATGTCAATAACGGCCTACTAGGTGGTACGCATGCGAACTTGCTACCTCAAAGCCAGACCTAAGGAACTTCACATCCATGCCGCACATGTAATAGCTAGACGTACAACCTTCTGGACGGCTTCAGCGCCAGCGCTCGAGCATTCTCCCCAAAGATACGGCGGATAGTAATCAATGAAACCTCAAGAGCTACTCTTCCTTGCTTCGGCCTCGTGTGAAGCCTCCTCGCCTTCAACAAGCTCTCTCCTCCACTCTTCGACGAGCTCCGACCAGGGTAATGGTGGCGACAATTGGCGCAGCTTCTCGGAGAAAAGCAGCGGTCCATGGCCTTTGTGGTAGTCCGCGTGGACGGATGGCCAGCGGTTGAGCCCATCGATGCGACTACAGTAACCCAAGTGTTAGTTTTGGGATTACAAGGTAAGGTCTGAAGGGATACATACAGTTCTCGAACGTTATCCACTTGAAGGATGTGCCTCAGAACGCCTACAGTGGCTTTGGCGACGACGTTATTCTCGTTACGCGGGGTGCGCTTGACTTCGACGACCCATGTGTTTTTGAGCGTTTCAGAGAGGAACGAAGGCATTGTGTTTGTTGAAACGATATGTGAGAGATGATGGTAGGAGACTGTCTGGAGAGCAGATGATGAAAGGACCAAACAGTGCTTCAGTGAGTCCAGACTCTTATTCAGTGCAACCCAAGGTCACCTTGACAAGTGCAGGGAACATCTTTAGAGGGAACAAAAAGTCACAGTGAACGTCGAACACTTCAGATGGAGAGCGAAAGCACGCAAAGGCTTACAATGAGCAGAAGAATGGAATTGTAATCACTGCATAATTCTGATCAAGGGATGTCGCCCTGAACTTCGCGATGTGGCCATGAGACCACCTCGCTCAGCCCTGAACTTTTCATATCCACAGGTCGGCTCGCTCCCGTGACCCATGTGCGAAGGGATAGGAAGAGGGACGGAGAGTGTCAAACTTTTGTGTTGCCAGGAGCGGCACCGTGCGTTTCCAGATCAACGTCCGTGCAGGCGCTCGTGAAGGCAGCAGTGACGCAAGCGAGGTGATGGGGAGCTTTTATTGTGATGTTGTGATGTTATGATCCTTGTTGTGATCTCGGAGCGCAGTGGCGCATGCCATGGCAGTGTGCGGTGACGTCGAAGCGAGGTACGCACAATGGGCTTGATCGCAGCTATTGGTCTGCAGCAATATAGAGTATCGCATCTACGAGCTCAGCAGCATCCCAGTGCTACTGCTACCAACGCTCATTGCGAATCTCGGAGGCCAATCGTAGTCTGTAGGTGGCATACATGCATTGCAAAAGAAGCGCTGAGGATATCTAGAAGACTGGAGTGCATGCGTATTTATGTGTGCGATGTCATGGCGTGATGGGAAGAGCAAAAGACTGAACACTGCGACTGAGAAATAGCGACACAAATAGACTTAAGCAGCAGTATTGACAGATCGAGCAGTTACCATTGAAGAGAAATGCAACAATGGAATTGAATGCATATGAGACAGCCATTAAGAAGTCACGAAAGACACCCTCAGGGTATGGCATGTTCCCCTCCGCCTTAGGTTCCACGCACATCTTGGCGAGTACGACACCATGTGAGAGGGGACGTTGATCTGAAAATGAGAGAGGGCAGCGAAATGCAGAGCAATGGGAAATACTCGGCTGCTCTCTCCCGTCATGCGGCATGAGAGGAAGAAAAAGAGCAAGACGGGGGAGTCGAGCTACTTATACCTGTGTGGAAGCCGCGCTCAGATCACACGCTGAGCCTACCCTCCGGTACATTCTCGGGCTTTGATAGTCACCCACTGTGTTCCAAGGCGGCGGTGACTGTGAGACAAATAGCAGCGCTATGCCGGGTTGAGTGAGCGTGATGCTGGGTGCTATCACCTACACGAGCAGCTACTCGAATTCCTCTCTTGCACCATATTTTTCGACAGCTTACTGAATTCGATTGCTCGTTGACTCTCATATCCCTACCATTATATCTGGTCACGTCCTCAGGATGCCGTCAGCCGCTAGTCCTCTACATATTGCAGTTCTTCCGGACCTCTACCGACCTGCAATCCTATCAGATCCAGGAATTCTCATTCGAGTACTCCTACGCCGAGCCAAGGATCATCTGGCGCAGATCGACGAAAGGGTCGCAAAGCTGAATTCAGGCGGGGACGGCGACGACCACTGGAACCACAAGCACGAGACATTCCTGTTTGAAATGAAGTGGCGGCTAAAGGTCTGCCTCGACCACCTTGAGATGTTCGTTCACGCCAACCCTGAGACTGGCGTCAGTGCTGTAATGCGGCAGTTGCGGGTCGATTGGCAGTGCCTGTACCAAGCGCTGGGTTTACATGCCATCATCGAATAAGTGGCACTCCTTTTCGACTTCGCGGACAATTCTCATCAGATCCATAGCTGTACCATGCACCAATCCAGGGCGAGATGCATGAATTCGGAGGACGCGTGGAGCTCGGCGCGACAGGCGTTCCAGGTTTGATGCCCGTTTGGCAGATCTCGGGAAATCGAATTTGCTTTACCAGGCTTGACCCAGCGTCACACGCCGCATGGACTTGTCTGTGACCACTGGATGATTATGCGTGAACAGTTCCACCTGACCGACCCTGCTTTGCAACCAACAGCTTGAGTGCTTATTTATCTCGCATAGAACGGTCGAAGGTGTCGTGAGGCCCTTGCGCTTTCGCAGTGAAGGCAGCTTGGGGGAGTTTGCGGCAGGCTTCTATATAAAGTCCAGGATCTCGTTACCCCGTTTTCACCACAATCGACCCTTCTTTCTTCGTCGAACAAACCATTTTCCATATATAAATCAACAACCTCGTCCGCAATGTGGCCACGACCCTTCATCCCACAGCTTCCTCAGGACGAGATGAGCTGCCTGAATGAAGAAAACAACACTCTGCGGTTGCAGATTGACCACCTAAATGGCCAAGTCCACACCCTCAGTGGTCAGGTCAATAATCTGCAAGTCGAGAATGCGCGCCTGCGCGCCCTTCTTCCGCCTCCTCCACCACAGCCCTCCGATCGCATGTACACAGCGCCCAGCGACAACGTCCTCCACTTGCCAGTTGTCATTGAGCGCCTTGCGGTGATGCGGAATCACTTTCAACGCCAGGGTACACTAAAGCAGTGGTAAGTGATCTTTGTACGTTGTGATCAACACTATGCTGACAAGTGCTGCAGCTCGCAACTGTACTGCAACCAGTACGCCTTTGGGCAGACGTGTTTTCGGGCAGGGCATATGGGCTGGTGCCGAACCCACAACCGGATTGTCACAGGCAACTGGACGTCGTGTTCGGTCAAGACGGAGGATCGCGGTGATTGCATTTCTGGCTGGTGGGGTGAGTGCAGTGCTTGGATCTGCGCTGGAATAGAGACTGACCGCACCTTAGAGCAACGTGACGACTGGGCGGACATCGTCGACCGTGCCTATCGCGAGGGCAGGATTGGCCACAAGGGCCTCAGATCAACCGACTTGATAGCGCTCTCATTCTCAACCAACTACGATCCGCGACAGATCGGTCCGCCTCAGGGTACTTACTCGCATGGACACTTCCAATAGATGGTCTATGGAGAGACGATGAAGCAACAACAGTAATGTGATGGCTCTGGAGGGGATTTCCACAAGGGAGGCATCGGTGTGGAGCGGTCATGAATGAGTCGTAGCCAGCGACATCAGCGTGGGACCGCAATCGGAGGGCCGATTCAGAGAGTTAGACATGAAAGATCTCTGGAATGATACAAAACGACCAAAGATTGATGTAAGCCCCCGTGCACCGTGAGATCTGCAGCATCTCGAAGGCGAAATAGCCAGACTAGGAAGCAGTCTTGATGTACGCTTCCGCCCAGTATGACGTGGGGTCAAGGATCCTCGTCGAGAGACCTCGGGAGACTCTTGCGTCCCAAGAAAGACCAAAGCGGCTGCTGGGATGACGAATGGCCATCAATCTGAACCCGTGCTTCCTTTACAAGCAGTCGTTCCGGATCTGGAAAACTTCTGCAAGCTCACAGTTCGTCCTGGGGAGCGATTCCAGAGCATGATCGGCTTTGAGCATGAGTTGCTGGCACACTCTCTCGGACGTGCTGGCGCTAAGCGGGGCTGACCGGGCTCGCTTCACAGGCCATCGACGCACCCTCGCGTGAAACCGAACTGCAAACCCTCGACCAACTCTTTCGCTCCCACTCATCTCGGAATCTACCCAATTTCTACAACATTCAGCGCCAACGATGCATCCAGTACCAACGATGAGCGCAGTTCAGCTCACTAAAAGGCTTCTGGCGCTGGAACACGACTACGCGCAGTACCGCGTGGAGATGGCTCTTTACGTCGACAAGCTTGAACGTCGCCTGGAGGAAGCCGAGAGAAATTCCAGTCGCGTGCCCTTGCGCTCAGGGCCTTTCGGCGCATCCTACGTGCCGTATCAGATCACCGTGCCCAGGTTGAGTGAGCACCATGCAGATGCACGAGCACCACCGCCCTTCAACACGGCGCCTGCCATGGCCCCAGCTCCAATTTTTACTCCCTCCTTTTCGCCATTGGCTCGGGACCCTGCTCATACTGGCACGCCGAACGAGGGTATTCATCACCCAGTCCGCTGTAGTGGACGTCCGCCAAAGAACATGGGAAGCGGCGACAACGCGGCTTTTCTGCCATACGCCATCGAGAAGATCGCTGTCGCGTCGCAGAAGAAGACTGATGGTGACCGTCGCTCCTGGTTAGTACCCTGTGACTGCAGTTGAGGCTTTCTTCGCTGACCATCGTAAAGCGCTTGCGGCCGCCCTACCTTCGACATCAAGTGCTTCCGCCAGCACCACTTTGATTGGTGTCATCTCCACCAGCACGCCATAGTGTCTGAGCCGTCACAGCTGCGCTGGCAACGACTACCGCGACTATCAAGCTGTCCGTTGGGGTAAGCATCCTCTTCATTGAAATCGATGAAACTTCGGTTTGAAGGTCAAGGACCTATACGAGCTGCTCTTCCCCATCGAGGAGTACCCCGACAAGTACGAAAACGGATGGTACGTCGGCTAAGAAGCAGCGGAAGAGGTTGGAGTTGAAAGACAAGTGGATGACCGTTCTATGAGCAATTATTCGGGACTTGGGAACCTGCAGGCTAGCAGCAACGGACGCCAAAAATCAGATAAAGGAAGCTTGAAGCACTTCAAACTTGTCTGCCAGTCGTCTTGTGTGCTTTAAACACTCCGTATCTCTTTCACGCCTTCTCTCGCGCCTCGCTGTATACGATATGTTGGCGTGGGGAGCCATTGGTGCACAGGTGTTATGGTGCTGACGTCTGCTCGAAGTTTGGAGAAGGTGGGGTCCGAGCGCTGGGAGTGCCATTTCCAAGTTTCCCCACTCCCTTGCGACTTCCACGACACTTCAGATCCAGCCCTGTCATTTTTGCCTGAGATGATCGATCGCCTCTATCGCTGAGGGCTACTTGGCTGCGGTAGCGGGCTTCAGAGCGCGTCGCGCCGTTGCGACAGCCATCTGAAACGTGATGATGTCACAACTGCCCAGGCGCGTCTTCGATTTCGCGTCCGTTCTGAAGGGCGCAACAATGCTAAGATTCAGGAGATCGCGATAAGTACATACGATGGGAGGAGTTCTAACAGTGAAGCTGCCTCAGTCTCTCCATGCAGCGGCGAGTGACCTCGGAATGTCTGCGCGTGTTGCGTCGAGGTGCGCTACAAGTTGTCGAGCGCTTCGGTTTCAGCAGCCTCGACCAGCGGATCCCGTCTCAGAACATCGTGGCTGACACACATCGTCCATTCTTAGGTCAGGATAACATTTTGCCGCGCTAGAGCTATCAACACAATGGCTTTGAGCATGTTGCTCAAGCGCCTCTTCACGTCCCATCCTCTCCTTTGTTATTTTCACACCGGCAGGCACTGTGCCCGATCGCTAGACAGCTGCACCCGTTGCTGACGGCTCTACGATCTCCGTTCGCTTCTGGGTCGTACCTGCAACAGCTCGAATACAGTAACATCAATAGCAGACCTGCTGGCAGGCCCCTGCGCTTCGTACGACCCGCCATGCCCGACACGAGTAACGACCTTGACGACGTTCGGTACGACCACCATCTCAAGCACCGAGGAAGCGCCAATCAGAAGATCTTTGTAGTGGTCTGGACTACCATATTGGCCTTCCTACTGTTCAACTTTGGGCGCACAGCATTTACATCTTGGGGTAGAAGAACGTATGTCACCACTTGATCACGGACGCGCGGATCTCACAGTCTAATCTCAGTAGATCACGCGCACACCGAGTCAGTACTCCGGCATCGACCAGACCGTCTGCGAGTAAACGAGTCTTAGCATATATCGATGCGATCGCGGAATTACCGATACCGCAGTTGTTGCGGCGGACTCTTACAGAAATATCTGTTGGCAAGGTCGCTGCGCTCGCCAGCTATTCGCTAATTGTCGTGGCACTCCTGCTGTCCGTCGATGCTCCGAAGTCCACGCCACACTTTGTCGATGATGTCGCATTTCGCGCGGCCTGGGTTACGGTTACCCAGATCCCCTTAGTCTTCTTACTCTCCACCAAACATGGCGTCTTCAATTTCCTTGCCAACGCATCCTACGAGAGGGTGCTCTGGCTGCACAAATGGGCAGGTCGCATGGTCTTCGTCTCGGCCACAACTCACGTTGTGATCATGCAATCCTCGATTTCAATCATGGATATTCTATTCTCGCAAGACAAAAGCGCCACAGCTGTCCGCTACGGAATCGGTTCCTACTTCTTTCTCATCTGGATTGCTATTACGAGCATGTTACCCGTCAGAAGGTGGAGCTATAAGGCATTCTACATCAATCACTGGATATCCACATTGGCCTTCCTGATGCTTGTCATTCAGCATGTGCCAAAGCATGCGATGACCCCAATTTACATGGCTTTTGGGTTTGTAGCTATCGACAAAATTTCGACTTTCGTGTTGTTTGCGAGGATCAATGTCTCAGTACGGCCTATGAAATCAAAATTGGCCAAGTTTCGACAGTTTCGACGAGGGCCTGGACGAGCTAGGTTGATTGCAGGTTTTCAAGTTGAGATGCTCGAGCCACACATACTCAGTGCTTCGACTGACATCGAGGAGTCTGCAACGGCTATCCGCATATGCAACGTTCCGCTGCAGTGGCGGCCAGGGCAACACATCAGACTTTACCTTCCAGCCCTGGGCGCATTCGAGCTGCATCCTTTTACGCCAGCAAACTGTTCGAGCATTGCATTGCCACCACCCCTGCCGCCTCGTAGAAGTGAAGATTTGGAAAGACAAGGATCTACATCTTCTATGTTGTCTTCAAGACAGTCCAGCGACATCTTGTTAATGATCCGCGCTCACACAGGTCTCACTCAGCGGCTCAAGAAGTTCCACACAGAGTGGCTGAGCCTTCCCTGTCCGAACGCGACGACATCGCCGACCACATCACTGACTGCTTACGTCGACGGCCCGTACGGCGCACCTCCATGCTGGGAGTCTTATGAGAACCTTATACTTATCGTCACTTCGACTGGTGTGTCCTTTGCGTTATCAATCTTGGACTATCTGGAACACTTATGCTTGTCCAATGAGTCTCAGATGAGGACTCAAGTCATTCGCTTTGTATGGACCGTGCGACACATCGACCCTCAATTCGAAACAACTGTCGCTGAAATGTTACGACGCTATGGCACAACACTCAAGGACTCCGGCGTACGGATCGAGAGCGAGCTCTACGTTACTTGCCAAGAAGCCGAACTCGAGACGAGTTTGTTCGAGGTAGATCAGTTTGCGCACCTGCGCCCTCGTCTACCACGTTATGGATCCGGCGACCGATCCCTCACTATTCGCAATCCTGACGAGATCTATGATGAATGGGAAGAGGAGGAGAGACAGTGGGCGGAGATGGAAGCCCTGGAGGAGTTGCAGATGCAGCAGATCGATCCATTCGAAGATGCAAATGAAGTCAGCTCAGTCCCTTGCGATGAAGATGCTGCCGCACGGGACTACGACGGCGAAGGCTACGCGAGTTCTGAGTGCAGCACACTACTCAACGGGACTGATGAGCAACAAGGACGCCGTCACAGCAACACCTCCACCGACGTACGCTTGACTGTGGATGAGACTGTAGCCCTGACTCACTCACGACCATTTTCGTCACCGGTCTGTTTTCCGCTACTGCCACGCCGTGATATGCTCAAGAAGAAGACATGCGAATGCGCCCTTATTCAGTATCAGCGTGAGAAACTCCATAAACCAAGACGGCCTTTGTTCGACACTTCCTCATATGGCAGACGACCCGACACATCATGTATTGTCACATCAGCGCTGTCCAGCGATCAATACAGCAGTTCGATGGTCGCGATATGCGCAAACGGCACCGTGTCGAGACATGCCAGGATTGCTGTCTCTCAGGCGAAACTCGCCTTTGCGCGTGGACAGAGAGCCACGGATGTCGAGATCTTTCTTGAGGGTTTAACTTGAACGCTTGCTAGGGATACAAATTTCGATTAAACGCAACAAGACATGCGCAGCCTGATCTTTCTATTACATCTTTGTCTGTGATCATTCAATGCAGCCTTCGATCTCACAAGCGGGACGGTCACGACATCGACGCCACAGCTATGCCCCAGTCGTGCCATCACCATGTGTTGCTCTCGTTAGCTCAAGGTAACCGTGCCACGATTTATTTATTTATTTATTTATTGAGTCCTACTCGGTTTCAGCCGCGTACTGCGCAGCTATGCCCGGAGTGACAGGTCGTGGCAGACAGCGGAC
>SWKW01000093.1:0-134852 GCA_011058865.1 Didymella keratinophila | reverse complement strand
TACGTGGCTCTACAGCCTCATTTTTCAAGTGCTTATTAGGGGGATTATCGGGCGTTACGCGACTCCGGGCGTTACGCGCACGGACACGGTAGTGATGACGTCGTTGGTCAGAGCTTCTGAGACTACCGGCTGATGTGCACCTTCTTTTGAGCCGGGAGACTTCCACCGGATACATTCACACAGTGCATCAAACGCATCATGGCGACATCAGAAATACCACGAGCAGGACTGTGTTGGCCATACCAAAATCTCGTTATGGTCTCTTGCAGAAGCCACAAGTTCAAGTCCCCAAGGAGCGCACCGGGTTTAGTTCCTGGTCCGAAGCAGTAACGTTTCTTCTATTCACAAGCGGGCGCAATTTGATCTCATTTTGGTTTTGGTTTATACCCAGTCAGTGTTGACTTACTTCGATTACGCAATATTTCTTCTCCGCAATCCATCTATCCTTGCTTTGGCACAGTTTGCTGAGCGCTATGGCGATGAACGGTATGGTTATCGCGATAACGGGCGGCGCAAGTGGCATAGGTCTCGCAACAGCCCAGCTCGTCTCCAAGCGCGGCGGAATTGTCTGTATAGGTGACATCGACGCTGTTGCGCTCCAGGAAGCCGAGTCAGTCTTTACCGCGTCAGGCGCGCGGTTTGAACTCACACATATGGACGTGTCGGACAAAGCCCAAGTGGAAGCCTGGATTGAAGGCGTCATCAGTAGATTTGGGCGTCTGACTGGCGCGGTGAATGCGGCTGGAGTCTTTGGCAAAGCGTGCGCAGTCTCGGAAATGGGCGATGACGCATGGCATCGTACCATTGCTGTGAACTTGACGGGATGTATGTACTGCATGCGGGCAGAGCTCAAGCACATCTCTCCTGGAGGCTCAATCGTGAATTTGACTTCGATACACGGCACCAAAGGTAAGCTAGAGTTCGCTCTCACTTGATTGTAGGCACCGCTGATTTGGGTGTAGGCATGGCCAAACATGCAGCGTACGGTGCTAGCAAGCACGGAATTATAGCACTCACTGAGGCTACGGCCAAAGAGAATGGCGACCGTGAGATACGGGTCAATGCTGTCGCACCAGGTGCAATTTACACTCCTATGATGCAGGAGATCTGGGATGAGAACAGGAGGCCAGCGGATGCACCGTTCGATAACCCGACTGCGTTTCAACGTCAAGGCAAAGCCCAGGAGGTCGCCAACGTTATTGCATTCCTTTTAGGGCCAGAAAGCACTTTTGTGAGTGGGAGTGTATACGCAGTGGATGGAGCGTGGCTCTGAAAAATGCTGGACAAATTGCAGCTTCCGCATCTGAACATGTTGTTGGTCTCGCGCATGTTATCTCACACGTGACGCCAATGTCTACTTCCAAGAGCGTCTCTTGGACGCCCTAGACCCCAATTGTATTGTTGATCCTGCTTTCTTTGTTGCTACAGCCTCACTGCACTTGCCCAACTCGCTCCTATCTGCCCCAAGTCCACGCTGTGGCCTCTAACCCTGAAGCTCAGCTCCTATATATTGTGCTATCAGGTTCCTACCTCGGATATACAGGTGCTCCGAAAGAGCTACACGTTGGGAGCCGACAAGAAGCAGCCGTTGGATAAGATCGAAGTTGATTCAAAGGTGACTGGTAAGACAGCAGCAAAGGTGGAGGTTGGAGCAGGGAGGTCAAGCAACCTTCGAATGGGATGGGTGATATCGCAAGGTAAAGGAAAGAAACGAGAGCCCCGGCATGACTGTTTGGATAGCTATGTTGATTATGATGATGCTGAGGGAGCGCAAGTCGCAGTCTGTAGCAACTTGCTAGGTTTGGGACAGTCGAGACTGTGCAGTTTCCATCACATCGTCGTCACTAGAGATTCTCAGCACACAGCTCTTGTTGCCCCGCGGATACGCGACGTGTTCTGCGCGTCTGTTTGCTGTCGCGTTCACCTCGCGTTTGTTGTGCAAACTTGGCGGCCAGCCGCCGCTTCACGACTACAAACAGAGTACAAAACGCAACTCTGGTCAGCTGTGTCTAATGGTTACGACCGTGCATATTCCTTGTATCCCTTTATAGACTGAGTCTGCAGTGCCTGTCCGCTTGAATTGCTTGCACTGCTGAACACACACCAGACATTAGATATTACAGTGCTCTACAACGCGCAAGCTGCCTTCACTCCAGCTCCAAGCATGCCACAGCCTTGCTTACTTTAAAGCGCGTGGCTCTCCTTGTACTGATGTTACGCTCACCTACCTTTTTGTTTCTAACAACCTGTTGACCATTGGTACGTCAGGCCTAAGCTCATGCAGCGCGAACTACTTATACAAGACAATGACATACACTCGCGTCCTGGATCGATGGCCACCAACATCTCGCTCCTGGCCTATCTTACCAGGAATACCGAAGAGCAGTTTCCAGAACCTTTCCGACTCGTATCAGATCCAGACTTGTACACGTTCAAGACGCAGATTCTCCAAGATGGTACCACATTCGACATGGTTCATGTCGGTCTGTATGACATCAACCACAACACCAAAGATCGAAAGCCGCTTTGGTCGCGCATAGCAGGCGACGTTGCTGAGTATTACTATGAGGTCAAGTCTCAGCTCTCGATAGTAGATGATGGAGACCGTACGCTTTACCCTCTCGAGGGAAGCATTCGTCACAAGGATGGTCCAGGTCCATTTGACTTCGTGGCTCCAGGCAAATGGTCTTCTTCCAAGGATGTCAAGCATGGCGAGCGCAAGCAGACTAGAGCTCGGCTCGAATGTCTTATCAGGCTCGCGTTCATCCTGACTGGCCGCACCACCTTGGTCACCTACAGGAGCAATGCCGATATGCTGTGGGAGCTTCGCCAACTCTGCCTGTACCTGTTCGAAAACCAGAAGGATGAAACAAGGCGTCCAGCACAGCGGGTTGCCAAAGATGATGATGACGATGATGGTAACGGCGAATATCAGACTGCTCTGTATCCTCGAGGGCGGGCATCGATGCCACCTCGAGCTGGGTTTCTCAAGAACAAGCGGACTGCCGACGAAATGGAGGGTGTTGAAGTCGAACGAGGCGTTCGCAGTATGTCATCTGGCCCTGAACCTCCGTGGTTGAACTGACACCGTGAACAGATCTTCGCAACCGCGTTACCGATATGAGTATCTCGCCGCCACGTCACGGCCGCATGCTTGCGCCTCGCCCTTTCCAAGACTCAGGTGTGCCACAGAATATGTTCAACGACCTAGTTGAGCGCATCACGGTTCAGGTGCAAGAGGAGTGGGCTGCCGAGAAGGACGAGCTGTATGGCCAGATCGAAGCTCTCCAGGCCGAGCTTGCTGATAGTCGCACCGAGGCTCGTGAGGGCGATGACTGGAAGAAGAAGTACCAACAGTTGACGGAAAGTTTGGAGGGCATGGCCGCTATTGCGAGAGAGGAACTCTAGGCGAGCGTTGAACCAGCGGAAGCATGGCATGATGTCCATTTGAATTGTTAGCGCAGCCGCGACATCGACATGTTCAACGCGTTCGACGTCAGCCGTAGCTTCTTTGTAGCTTTTCCCATTGGTGGAAGCAGGAGATCGATTGTTCACGAGACGTCGAAAGTGGTAAACTGTAATGATCAAGATGGAATGAGAATGCTCGGATTCAATGTCCTAAAAACGGCTGTACCGGTAAATGACGTCGCGGGATCGCAGCCGAGGTACCCACGGTCACGGTCGCGGTTCCGCTCACAGCAACTGCGATTCAGTGTAAGCTTCACTAAACATCACACGAGCATCCCACAATGCTCCCATCATTACAGCCGTCTCGGCCAAAGGTACTGAACCAGATAGACCATTGCTTGAGGCGGGCTAACCCGTCACAGCTACCACAACACGGGCAACCTACGCGACCAAGCCACCAACAACGGCGCGCCGCTCACGAGCTTCCACAACCTTCGCAGCCACCACAACAGCAGCCAGCATTTAGCCAACCAAAGCTGCAACAGCCTCGCTCACAGATCGAAGCTATGCCTCCAACTCGTGCGCCGCCATCCATACCTGCACAGAACCTCTACGACGCCGCCACCAGGCATCCAGTGTTCTTTACTCACAACCTGCGAAAGCCGCCGTTTCCCATACCGCAACTGCCTAGCCAAGGGTGGAACCCGGTAGCAAATGGCTATATACAGGAGCGAGGCGCTGTTGGTACTGTTCCGCGGACCAAGCTGTGAGCTAGGCATGCAGAAAGGCCTGCGAACCACCAACACATAAAGCCCACCTGCCTTGATGATGGTTATTCAAACTGAAGCAGAGCTACAGGAGAGCAGTTGGAGGAATCCAGGCAACCAATTCGCTGCGGCATAAGCGAGACTTCTGCGTACCAGGCTAGTGATTATGTCAGACGTGCAGGCTGTCAGCCTTGCAGGGGTCAGTACCAACAATTCCTCCAACAGGGCATACTGGACTCGATGGACAACGAATTGACCCGTTTTTGCATCAGCGATCAAGACGTGGGTCATTTGGCTTTTGTCTTTCCACGTATGGTACATAGGTGGACCCACTTCCAGGCTATTTTTCAGCGGAAGGCTTCAGACCGTCTGGTCATACCCAATACACAGAAGGGGCGACTTCCCAGTTTTGCAAGCAAGGACTTGGTTTTCTTCTGCTTCGTTGCTCTACCAGCCGCAATGACCTCAAAGCCTCTCACTTCGTCTCTTGTCGCCGCTGCTCAAGCATGGCAGGACACCAAATCGGACGATGACAGGCGGCAGTTGATAGCTGCTGCAAACAAGGTCGTCGAACATCTAGAAACACCGGCGGAAACGCTGGCACGTATTGGATGGGGTGAGCCGTCCAGAACTGCTGCGCTTCAAACTGCCTTCGAACTAGGTCTTCTTGAAAAGCTCAGTGATCTACCACAGACAAGCCAGACTCTCGCAGAGGGAACACCAGCCGATCCAGCCCTCGTTGGTAGGATTATGAAGATGCGGCAATGTAGCACTGAGCTAAGAGTCTGCAGGACGCATACTGAAGCACTTGACCGCCTGCTCCCTCGTCAATGAAACTGGAGCGGATTTATATGTAGCAACGGATCTCACCCGTTCCCTTGATGACCCTACCTTGGGAGGAGGTTACATTTACAGCTTCGACGGCATGATCCCTACATTTCACCGCCTGCCTTCCTTTCTGGCAAAGATCAACTACCAGGTACCCTCGGACAACGCCAATGGTCCAGTGCGGCACGCGCTACAAACTGACAAGCCTTTCTTTGCCATCTTGCAGGAGAATGCCCGCTTGGGGTCTGCTTTCAACGACTTCATGACTGGTTACAGCAGAGCGAGACCGAGCTAGGTCGACTACTATCCTGTGCAAGAGCGCCTTCTCACTGGGGGTGAAAGCCGAATGCCACTTCTAGTCGATGTGGGAGGTGGTCTTGGAAGCGACTTATCACGCTTTCGCGCCACCTTCCCGGACGCCGGGTGCGCGCTCATCCTCCAAGACACGTCATCGGTGATTGCTCAAGCCAAGGCATCCACACCAGCCTTGCCATCAGCAATCATGGCAATGACGCACGACTTCTTTACGCCTCAGCCAGAGTCCGCCCGTTCCGCTCGAGCATACTACCTACACCTCGTGCTACATGACTGGGATGACGAGAACTGCCGCAAGATTCTAGGCAATGTTCGCGACGCGATGGAATCGGGCTATTCGAAGCTCTTGATTAACGAGAACGTTATGGAAGATGTTGGCGCGCCGTGGCAGCAGACGAGCCTGGACTGGACGATGATGGCAATGCTCGTCAATCGCGAGAGGACGAAGAGTCAGTGGACGGCGTTGTTGGATAGCGTGGGGCTGCGGATTGAGGGCATCTGGAGCAAGGACCTTACTAGTGAGAGTGTGACTGAGGCTGTCCTGGCATGATCACAGTCTTCCCTCTTTCACCTCCTCTGTCATTTTGTTGTTGCTGTTGCCTTGTGCACACTAACTACCTGCTCTTTTCATCATGAAGCCGCGCTAGTGGCTTCCCACTTGCCGCTTCTGTGCACATGTTCTCCCTCTCCATTCCCTGCGCACATATGTCTTTCGCAACTGGTCCTATCAAAACCATTTGTGTTTGTCTGGCATTACATCGTGATTAGGGTTCCCACTCTTCAATCAGGTAGCATTGCTGCCCTGGTCGCTTCGTTGCTTCGCTGCGCGATGTCGTGCTTTTAGCAAGCGGGTGAGTTTCTGGGACCTAAGGCTTGTAATGTATGTCTCGCGCAATTTCAGTTGTATTACCCGGAAATGGCCCTGTCAGTGGTTACTGACGTTACAGCATGCCTAAAATATAGGAATTGCGGCTCGTGGCTGTGTACCTACATCAACCCGCAGACGTGCCTGGTGCGCTGCAGCGGAATCGACCCGTCCTCGTGTTGCAACCTTTTTGTATATGGCCTTTACGAACGGTGGCTCGTGAAGGATTCTCCAGTATCAATTTTATCGACAGTTGCGCCCGTGCCACGCGGCCTGACTACCGGTAACGCTTAGGCTGGAAGTGGCTTGCCAGAGTAAGCACACCACACCACTTGGCAAATCCTTCGTCAATTGCACCGACAACGATCCGAGCCGTCAGCTCCTGATAGCAAAATACTGCTGAATTTAGGTATTCTCACGAGATCTGAAGTTGTTGTGTCTGCAGTTTTCCAAATCCGTCAAAGTTCCACCAATCCCGTATCTGAGTGTTGACTTGCAGTCCAAGCCGTTTTTGTTACATCAAGGCTACAGACCACTGCGACTGGTCTACACACAGTGCGAATTTGTCAGCGGACTGATCTCAATCATGCCACACATGTCGATAGAGGATCCGCTGAGGGCCATGTCTTCCGGCCAGTTAAGGCGGCCATCAGCTGCTCATCAAAAGGCAGGCTGGTATGTCACTGTTCACCTTCAAGGTGGAATCTGCAACGCGGCTCGTTGCCGCCGAGGATGCCAAGTTGGGTAATGTAATACTCAGCTACTGCAGAGCTATGGTCTAAAGACATGACTGCGCCGCTCAGGTCTCGGATCATTTTGATCATACGAGGTGCAACATCACTCTTGTCCGGAGTCACGAATTCAGCAAGTACATAACAGCCAACATGGTACGCACAATGTGAGCATGCAATACGCCTTCAATATCCCTTTACTTGACCGGCGTATTGAGGGATCGAACGTAATGACACGACCACCGGCCATGATTGCCGATGGCATGAACACACTGCTTGTGCAGATAGCGCTAAGGCTCGGTTTGTTACTGGTTTCAGCTGCGCGATTCTTCCCTTTAGTTCTCCTTGCCGTTTTGGTACTCAAATATACACGCAGTGTTAGCATTCTCCCCGGAGTACCCAAGCTCGAAGGACTATCTTTCCTAGGGGTCATTCTGTTATCGATGAGACATGGAGCATCCGAAGTAGTTACTCGACTACTTCGTATTGCCACCGATGGCATATCGCACGCAAGTGTAGCCGGCAATACCCTGGTCTTTATCCACGATACGGTCATGATACGGCAGATCCTGGCGATGCCTGACGAGTTTATATCGAGGTAAGAAGTTCCACTAGATCCAACATGGATGAAGCTTCAAACTGACAGTAGCAGAGAGAGTACTAAGGATTCCACTGGCTTTTCCCCGACGTGGCTGCTACGCAGGATCGTCGGGCCGTCACTTCCTAATTACACAGGTCCGCACTTGAGCACCTACCGCGCCGGCTTCATCCGCGAGTTCAATAGCACCGAGTCACTAGCTAAGAATTTTGAAACAATGAAGACGCTGGCACAGACACATGTCAATAGTCTCATTGATAAGCAAGCGAACAGCACCACCGTGGACATCATCCCTCGTATGGATGTATTCGCCATCTCACTCTGGCGGACCATCTTATACGGAAGCTCTGACAGCGAGACCAATAGCCGCGCGTTAAGCTTAGCGAAACAGATAGGTGCCCGAGTGACGGATCCCTGGCCATCACTTTGGTACTCAATCAATGTTATCCTGGGCTTGGTGGATGCAGGAGAACCTTTGGGCTCTGACAAAGCACTCCGTGCCCAACTCGATGATCTGATTGCGAGAAGCGTGCAGGGTCTTGAGAATAATGAGCGCTTGAATCCGCAAGCGCCACCAACGAGCCTTCGAGGCTTGTCAGCGAGGACACATGGTAGTGTGATTGAAGGTCTTTCACAGACTGCAATCGAGTTTGCACGTCTCAATGCTTTCGGTCAGTGAATCATTCCAAACCAATGGCTGGAGATTGCTGATGACAGTAGCTGGAAATGAAACGTTTGGCTACAACTTAGCTTGGCTGCTCATTGAGCTACACAAGCGGCCTGAGTGTTTGCAGAAACTACTAGTTGAGATCGAATCTTCTGACACTGAAGACTTCAGGACCGTAAACTCAAATATGCCATACCTAAATGCTGTCATTGAGGAGGTCAATCGGCTGCATCCACCTATCGCGAGTACTTTTCGAACTGTCAACCGCGAGATTAGCGTAGCGTCTCGCAAGTCGCAGTACACGCTGCCACCAGGCACGCTTGTCTTTCTCGCTTTGGGATGTGCAAATAGATCGACCAAAGACTGGGGCGAGAATGCCGAGATGTTCATGCCGGAGCGATTCCTACAGGAGAAAGAGAGCGGGTTCTCGCATCTTGCATTCGGTTATGGGTCACGCAGTTGTGTAAGTTCTTTTCCGTTAGTCTGAATCATCCTTCTTAGCTCTAATGACGGGTAGGTAGGGTACAAGACAGCACTGTTTGGAACGAAGATGTATCTGGTAGCACTTCTTCAAAGATACCGAGTCGCACTGACGGATCATGACTACAAAGTATCGCCGGGAGAGATCCTGGGAGTTGAAAAGCCACTTATGGTAGAACTGTCTCGGCGGAAGCTAGATCAATAACTCTTTTGGACTTGCAGTCATCAGCATCCGGGTTCAGGCCATGATGGCAATGTCGTTAAGCCAAGAACATGAGAGGATAGTCGCTGCTGTAAGCCAACAGACAAGCACGTGGTATGGAAAGCTTTGATTGGCTCTGCACGAAGCATTGGCGCATTCAACCCAAGCTGGGCTCCCCGCATGACGTGCGCTATAGAACTTACTGTACTATGCACCTTTTTCTATTCACTCCCGCACTCCGCTTCGACTCTGCGAACTTGAAATGACTAGGCCGCGGCTGAAAGAAGCAATTCTTTGCGACAGATGTGCAACAATACCCTTCGATCACCCCAGATACCGCGACGTACTGGCACTGCGACTCGGCGAAAGCTTGCCGCCCGTAGGTCCGTGTATGAGCCTGATCACGGATCGATTGGAGTTTGATTGCGCCTTGTGTTGCTTGTTGCGCAAGACGTACGTCTACGCCGGTGTCTTTCCCTAACACGAAACTTCTGACACTGTCACACCGCATGTTGACTGTGGTTAGGATCAACGACTATGAGCTGCGCGGCTCCACATTCCGATTGTATGCCGGGCATGATAGATCTGGACACTGTCTTGGTCCTCTCGATCATAAGATCGGGAAGTTTGGTCTGCTTCTGTTTGACGACACCGGCAGCGACCGTCCAGAGATCGAAACTCATACCTGGTCTGCACATAGGCTTGACTCTGCCAATGTGGACTGGTATCGAGTACGACTTTGGTTGAGCCACTGCCGAGCGACACATCACCAAGGGAAGACTTTGAGATACAAGCCACAACAGACCAGCACTGAGGCAATGTCACTGGCTAGACTCATACGATGGGCGGACTGCGAATCACCCGCCATCGATCTTGCTAACTTCATGGTGATCGAGTGCTCGACGCGAGAAATAGTCCCAGCCCCGAGTGGCTGCTCGTATGCAGCACTAAGCTACGTGTGGGGTAAACGCAGGACTGGTGCACCTACTGCTTTCCAGTCAGTCCTACCAGTCGATGTCCCGGCAGTGATAGAAGATGCGCTAGTCTGTGCAACCAAGTTGCAGATTCCATATCTGTGGATAGACCGCTACTGTATCGATCAGACCTCGGGCAGCAAGCATCAGCAGATCCAGAACATGGACTTGATCTATCGTGGAGCTCTTGTAACGATCATCAACGCTGCAGGCCAAACTGCTGCGGATGGTTTGCCAGGTCTTTCAACATCACGCAAGCCACAGAGCTGGGCCACGTTAGCCGGCAGGAATTTGACTGCGATCCCCAGTAGTCGAATCGAGATAATGAAAAGCAAATGGTCAACTCGAGGCTGGACATACCAAGAAGGACTGCTGTCGGTCCGCCGTCTGATCTTCACTCCGTCGCAAGTATACTTCCAATGTAACGGCATGCACTGTTGTGAAAGCATCTCGAAGCCACTACGCACTATGCAGCACTCAGGCCATACCCCGGATCCTGCCATGGAGGCGTTCGCCCACATGGACAATCTGAATACTTATTTGAAGAGAACGCTGTCATATCCCTCAGATACGCTCCATGCGTATATGGGCATCTTGCGTTGGAACTGGCAGCGACATAAGCGCTGCCACTTCTGGGGCATTACTTTCGAGCCGAACGGTGAACGACCAGACTCAACGAGTATGTCATTCTTGGGAAAGCTTCTCTGGCTCCCACAGCGGAAACCGAAGACGAGGGTACGTTTCCAGAGACTTGAAGCATTTCCGTCATGGACTTGGGCTGCATGGCCGTGTCTAGTCATCTCGAATTATGGCGGTTACAACTCTGGTACTGGAATGACTACGCCGAGAGACAAAACTTATGACGTTACACTCGTCAACTCAGCAGGCGAGAACGTGAGTCTTCTGCAGTACGCCCAAGCAATAAGCGAGAGGTGGGATATGTATTCCTTCAGACCGACTGTGCATCTAAGCGGATGGATCACTAGGACACGATGCAAGCGGACAAAAGCTCCGCACATCTTGAGAGACGGGGATTCAGTATGGTCGAACCAGTGGGTCTTCTTCGACAACAGCTCTGCCCGGGCTTCTTTCGGTATCGCAGATATCTTCGATGACGGCACAAGGAGTGGGATAGGACCTCATCAGAGAGTCATGTTCCTCATGACCTCGGGCGAGTTCGATGACGATGACGAGGGACCGAGCTTGATAGTTGAGGGACTTGTCTTGGAGCCAGTTGACAACTCCCGCTACACGAGGCTGGGTGTGCTTCGTCCGGTCCTTGTGGAGCCGGCATGCCAAACAGCCGGACTTCCATTGCCAGTCCAGGCAATAGAATTGCGGAGAAAGGAGTGGGACCCACGGGCGAGATTGGCTTGTATGTGGTCGACTATCGAACTGGTGTAGATAGCCGCTTGTCGAGGTGCACCTCAATCCAAGAATGATTTTCAGGTGCTACGAACTGTGGTATAGTTGGCCTGACCTCCACAGTGTTTGTACGAATGTCTAGGTATGCAAGACCATTCCGATGAAGTCAGTCGTAGATGTTGTGTTGACAGCATGTACATGTTGGAAATTTGGTAGTCTGTCCGTCCCCATTCACCCCACTTTAATTTACTAGCGCCAGCAATTGTACGTGATGTATCTTCCGCGAAACTCACGACTGAACATCGACATCACCTAATTCAGGTGCCTTTCGTGCGCGCAAGATCTACGCCTCTTCATACAACACAAGAAACAAAGGCTTCCAATACACTATCTCGACTGCCCGCTTCATGGTTTTGAGCACGTAGTCCACCGCAAGCTACAACCATGGCCGAACCTACCGCCATGCCCTTCCCACAAGCCCTCCTCCAACGCGCGCATTCCCCCGAAACCGCCGCCTCCCACTATACCGACCGCATCCACCGCCCGCTCTTAATCCGGCCGTCCTCACCAACCCCCTCCGCGCGCGCGACACGGCGCAAAGCCCTCAACGAGCGCATAGACCGCGCCCGAAAGCGCAACGCATCCAAACCACGTCCTCTGTCCGCAGCGCAAAAGCGTAAACTTGGGCTCAACGAGATCCCCAAAGCGCAGCAAAAATACGCCATCTACGAGCCGCTGCACGACCTATGGCTTGGATATATGCGGGAAATCCTTGGCCTGCCGAGCGCTACAGATACGCAGAGCGAAGGGAAGGTGTACGTCACGCCCGCGTCAGCGGGGCAGATGCTAGCGAGCGCGGACATGCATGGTGCGGAGCTGAAGGTGGTGCGGAGTCGGTGTGTGAGTCGAGTGGGCGTGGAGGGGATCGTGGTGCGGGATACGCGGTTTACGTTTGAGGTTGTTACGAAAGGCAACACGATCAAGTCGGTGCCGAAGGAGCACACGATTTTTGCGTTCAACATTCCTGTTGCGGCGGAGGCAAAGAATAAAGAGCAGACACCCCGACCGTTGGAGTTTGAGATTATGGGAGAGATGTTCCAGACGAGAGCGCCGGATAGGGCGAATAAGAAGTTTAGGCTGCATTATCAGCCGGGGCTGTGAACAACGAGAGCTGGACGATGATGACTCTCGTATTGGGACAACAGCACAAGCACTTGTTGCTGTGGGCATATCAGGCTTCGTACGATGAGTTTCTACACACGGGAGGTGAAGGCAAGCGATTGCGTTTCGTCAAAAACGGATGCTTTTGGGTTCAGCGATGGATCTGGAAACTCCTTGATCGAACACAATCGCGCGCATATCCGCTGCCACAGCTGCTCCCACAACCATATACCGAGCAATCCTCCGCTCGGTCGCTCAAACAGCCCTAGAATGACCAGGGCCAGCAACACTGCAATCGGTAGACGGACAGCGAGGGGGAAAGAAGTAATCGCGAACCAAGACATGCAAAGAAACCCAAGGAGCCCGAACAATTTGCGCCAAGACATATCGAAAAGCAATTGCACATGCTCCTCGTCAAGCTTTAAGTCGGCGTCATCACGGCGTGGCGCACTCTCAGACGCCTAGTCCAGCGTATACGCCTCCGCACCCTCGCCAAACAGAAGATGCGGTTTCCTCTTCGCAAGATCGAGAATAGTCTGCGCAAACACCGAGTTGGCCCAGGCAAACCAGGGTCCTGTTCAAACAGTTAGCCTGCGTACACAAAAACCACCAAGAAGAAGAGCGAAAGAGGACTTACTAGTATAATCCCTCTCATAGTCGACATGAATACTCTCATGAATCAACCCATTCCGACTCACATTCTTCACGCTCTCGACACACTTCACAATCTCCTCATCGTCCTCGCTCGTCATGGCCTGCACCAGCACGCTCATCGGCCACGCATGCTGCAGCCCAATATGCGGGCCGCCGATGCCGCCGAACCCAGCGCCGGTGAGGAAGTAAGGGTTGCCGGTCTTCTCGAGGATCATGTGGCGTGTGTTTTTGTACACCTCTGCATCGGCTTTGACGAAGCCTAGCAGCGGCAGCGCAAGTAAGGAGGGCAGGTTGGCGTCGTCCATCAGGATGCTGGATCCGTAGCCGTCGACTTCGAAGGCGAAGACGCGGCCGTACTTTTTGTGGTGCACTATGCCGTGCTCTAGGACGCCTTTTTTGATCTTGTCGGACCAGGTGCTGAGCGTCGTGGCGATGTGCTTCTTGCCTGCTTTCTCGAGAATCGAGGCTGTGCGGCCGAGCTCCACGCTCATCATGGCGTTGCTGGGGATCAGGAACCCGAGGATCGTCGCGTCGTCGCTGGGGCGGAAGGCTGAGCGTACTAGGCCTGTGCCGCCTGCGAGCGGGTTGCCGACACCGCTGAGGGCCAGCGTTTCAGTGCCGATTTCTGTGCGCCGCTGGAAAGTGTATACGTTCTTGGTGTAGGCGCCGGTCTCGTCGTCGAAGGTGGGCTGAGATTGCTCCTCAAGAACGGAGAGTAGGGTGTCGAGGGCTTGCAACCAGCGCGCGTTGATGAATGCAGTTGAGCCGGTGTGGCTGTGGAACTGGTTGGAGAGGGAGAGGAAGTGCGCGAGTGAGTCGAGCTCATACTTGCACTCGAAGACGAAGGAGGCTTCATACTCGGGGTGTACGACATCCGCTTGATCCTGGAAAGTCGGGCTCAGGTCGCTCGGTGCAGGAGGCTGGAAGGCGTTGCAGTATGGCGAGCCGATGACGTATTCGGCCTGTGTGTTGATAGCTCCTAGGATCAGTTGGAAGATCTCCTTGTCTTTCTTCGCCAACGGCTGGTATTGTTGCAGCTGGTTGGTCGAGTCACGCAGCCATTCGGCGTTGATGTCTCCGGTGACAATGAAGCTCTGCGGTCCTGTCCAGGCACCTTTCTCCCAGCTCCTCTTGCCATACTTATGGGTGGGAGTCTTGTCCACGTGCCATCGAACAGTGGTATCTAACGTGTTGGGGAAGGCGTTCTCGAATATACGTGCCAAGTCCTTGTCGACTAGATTCTTGTTCATGTAGTCAATCACCTTCTCCACTGATGGTGATTCAAATGTGCGGCAGACCTTCGCAGGCCTCTGGAAAGGGAGTTCAAGCGGACCTTTGCTGTACGGTGGGCTGCCTGCTGTTAACCTGTGAGTGTGGCGAATGACTGGCCAGACTTACTGTGCTCGCATGGAGTACTGCTTGTAGTCTGGACATGCCGCACGATACTTGTTGGGATCGATATTGCCTTGCATTGGTTCTTGTATCCCGTCGTCGTAAGCCGCAGCTACGAAGGTTGAAGAGAATATCGCCCCTAGCGAGATTGACAGTAGATGTGACTTCATGTTGAACAAACGATGAAAGAAAGCAGACGAGATAAGATGTGACGAATGATGATAGGTGGCTAGGAGCTACAGAACGCGGTCGAACGCGCAGCAACGACGAATGATGCCTGGACGTCTAATGATTGTTGATGTCCGAAAGAGTAAACTGACGACGCTGCTGTTGATGTTCGGGTCCCCAGCTGAAGTTGTTGTGAAAGATAGACAGGCATCTTCCCCGCGGCAACAACTGGCTTCCACTTCACGGAGGCCAGGGTCGTTCAACCAATGACGTGTTGATCTGCTCCGCACTAGCGTGGAAGCTTCCACCGCAGACGTCTGAGCTCCCAGCTGCCTTCCAAGCTCCAGCGACCACTCACAAAAATCACCAGCTCAGCCACGATCTGCTTCGATCGCGACACGTCAGACTACGCGTACGGAGACGTCTGCACAGAGACCGCTACTTCACGCCCACCAACCTCCTTCGCGACAGCACGCGCGCAGCTTACATTGAGCGCCAGCGGCAGTCACGTTTCACCGTTCCTTTTAGGACCCTAGAATCATGATATCACTCCCTGGCCTCAATCTCCCGGGCCTCAATCTCCCGGGCCTCAATCTCCCGGGCCTCACAGCGCCGCCGACCGAGACACTCAGCGCACCCACCTCAGCCATCACAAGAGAGCAAGATCTACCGGCAAACACCGAATACCGCTTCGAGGTCGCCTTTTCGCGTACGCTCACCGTCCGTTTACGGTCTGGCACCGCAGAGTACTTCGGCACCGAGCTCGCGCCTTCTACAACTTACAGCTTTCAAGGCACCAAGGGCGCAATATACACATGGCACGGCTGCAAGCTCGAGCTCGGCGGTGAAGTCGAGTCCGACTACGTCGCAGAAGAGACGCCCATGATGAGCCACGCGAATCTGCACTTCGCGCTAGAGATGCTGCGCGACAAGAGCGTGGCAAGCAACAACGTCGAGATGGGGCCTAGGGTGCTCGTAGTCGGCGCCGAGAACGCAGGCAAAACCGCGCTCGTCAAGACCCTCGCCTCGTACGCCGTGAAGAGCGGCCGCCAGCCCATGGTCATCAACCTCGACCCGCGCCAAGGCATGCTAAGCGTTCCGGGTGCCTTCTCCGCCGCAGCATTCTCCTCCATCGTCGACATCGAGGAGGGCTGGGGAAGCAGTCCGATTTCCGGCCCGAGTCCGATCCCCGTGAAGATGCCGCTGGTGTACCACTACGGGCTGAAGGACCCAGAGGAGGGCAAGCTGTTCAAGCCGCTGGTCACGCGCATGGCGCTAGCGGTGCTGAGTCGGATGGAGAAGGACACGGCGAGCAAGCAGGCGGGCTTCATTATCGATACGGCGGGGTCCATCAGCGGCGGCAAGGGCGGGGTGTACGACAACATAGAGCATATTGTTTCCGAGTTTTCTGGTGCGTGTGATGTGATGTCTTTATTCTGTCTTTTCCAGACTCCACTACTGTTATTCGCGCTTCACATGTCATCACAGGCACGCTGTCGAATCGTCCCAGCCCCGTTTCTCAACACAGTCACCAGAGCTGCGCTTTGACGACACATCGATGCGCAGAAGCACGAGCTGACACCGCCCAGTAAACATCCTCATCACCCTCGGCTCCGAACGCCTGTACTCCGACCTCACAAGACGCTACTCCTCGCGCACCGACGAGCCCGTCACCGTCCTCCGCATCGACAAATCCGGGGGCTGCGTAGACCGCTCAGACGCCTACATGAAATCATTCCGGCACGCGCAGATCCGGGAATACTTCTTCGGCCACGGCGAGGATGCGCTGGCGCCGAGCAGTATGACGGCTGATTATGCGGATTTGAACATCTTCCAGATCGTTGAAGGCATGCACATTGTTCATCTACTTGGAAGTGAGTCATTGACTGATCGTGTGTAGGTGACGACTCCGCCTTCGCGGCAGGCGACTACGACCCGCTCTCCAACAGCGGTAGAGAGTTGTATACGCGTGTCTCGCCCAGCGTGGAGTTGACGAATAAGTTGCTCGCTATTACGACTGCGAGTCCGAACGATAAGCATGAGGTAATTAGAGACAGCAGTGTGAGAGGGTATATTTACGTGGCAGATGTTGACGAGGCGAAGAGGAAGGTCAGGCTACTGAGTCCGCAGCCAGGGCATTTGCCGGGCAGTGCGATGGTGTTGGGGAGATGGCCGGAGGATGTGGCGGGGCTTGTTAGTTAGAAGGGAGGGATGGGGCTGGAGGTAGTCAATGAAATATCAAGTCATGGCATTGAATCCTGTACATCCGTGATCGTCATGTTCTGATGTTGTGCCTTCCGCTGGCTACCATGCTCATCATTGAGACCTTGTTGCGACTCCGCTTTCAGTCATCCTTCATGAGGATCTGCACCTTTTTGTTGAGCTTCTTGAACCTCTCTTTCCACTCTTTGGCCTCAATCTCGAGGTTGACGATCATTTCGCCCTGTTGCTCGTGGTGGGTCTGCCACGTCTCTTCTGCCTCTTTGTACTTCTCCTCCGGTTTTGGCATCATCAGCGTCTACGCTGGTCGATGTAGCTGAGATCGAAGATCGTCTGCCATCTTGGGGAGTTGGATGCAGCCTGTCGCGACGCTTCCTCAGCGACTTTCTCTGGTGCACGTGAAGGCATAAGTCCTTTGGTTGGAGCAGCATATCATCTCCGTCCTTATTCAGAAGCTTGTCAACGGGACCAGTGAGAAGGAAGACGAACTTGACCAAGAAAGCTAATCTGTCCCTAGCCGACTTTCTGACATGTTCACGCATCATACTCGCATCCCTTACGCTGCTTCTTGGCTCAGTACGACCCACTTCAGACTCTCCGTCTTCGCCGCCAGCGACTCATTGACCGAGCGCTGCTGGTCGTGTTTCTCCCTCAGCTCTTACACGTCGTTGCAAGACCCTTCAGCTTCATCTTCCAGCTCTTTGATCTGTTGAGCCCGCTCAGTCCTCTTGCTCGCTAGATCTGCGACTTGTGCTTCGGCGGTACGGCGTGCATCCGTCTCGCGGTCGAGGTTAAGCTTGGCATCTCTGATGTGAAATCCTACAGTACAAGATTCCAGCCATCCTGTATTTCCAGACCCGGTTTGCTGCGTCGCTGCCGCAGTGCTGAAGGGTGGATCGAAGTAGATGCGTGACCGACGATACTCTGGCACGGGTGTGCACACAGTCTCGAACCGACTGCCATAAAAATAGTGCACTGCTGTGCCTGTTGCGCAGGCCCATGTCCCTGTGCCATCACATCTGTACCAGTAGTGGCCAACGAGCAGCATGTCGACTTGATGGGGGGCTTGGTGCTCATCGACATATGTTTTTGTACTGAAATTGAGGTCGCTGAGTGTCTTGCATGCGGCCAATCCATCTGGAGAGCTCTTGTTAGCATGTTCAGTGAAGTCACTGAGAACGTAGATGTCCTTCGGCTTCATAGTGAGTATGAAACGGGTGGGCGAAGATTGTTGAAGGTGGTTAGTGGAGGAAGGAAGGGTGGTGCCATAAGCGTCGGGTATATATGGACATTAGTGCGGGACGGGCGCACGAGTGAGTCAATACTAGGACTTGACGTAAAAGATATGAGGGACGTCTTCAGACTTCGAGCAAGGTGCTGGCCAGCCTGAGGTGAGAGAATACCTCACCTGCATTGCACGAGGCTGCAACCGCTCAGAAACCGCTGACCCTGCCCTTGCCCTTTTTCTTCTTCTTCTCAGGTCGCCCTCCGAACTTTCCTGGCTCCACCTGACTTTGCGGCACCATGCTGTTCATACCACCGAACCCACCAAACCCTCCGAAGGCGCCTCCTTGACTATGTACGTGACTAGGCATCTTGCTCGATGTCGGGATTGGCACCTGGCTACTAGCTGCCATGCCACCGACAGTTGGACCGGGCGAGCTTCGCGGAAACGTGGGCTGTGTGAACGCAGATTGGCTGCTTGCCTGGGTCTTAGCCCGCAAGCGCTCATCCTCACGCCTCTGCCGCCTTTCTCTACGTTCCTTCCTCTTGCGCTCCTCCTCACGCTGTTCCTGAGTCTCCCCATGGCCGGCATCAGGGCGTGTTGCACGTTCTGTAGCTGCCCAATCGTAGGTGCTGGGGTCTGTGCCAGGTTGCCAATGTGATAGCAGCTCTGATACAGTTGGTGGCAGATTCGCGGGCGTTGTGGACGAGCCGTCGCCGATCCTGAGATGCCTGCGCAGTCGCGACAACGGATCGCTCGTGCGAGGCTGGAGTGCCTCAGGGAATAGTGGCGAAGACGGCGGCACCGAAGACGGCGGTGGCGTTGGTAAGGATGACGAAAGTAGATCTGCTGGCTTTGAAGGCAGGCTTGGCAATGAGGCAGGATGCTGCTCTTCTTCTTTTGGTCGCAGCTGCGTACTTGCCAGTGTGACTTCTGCAGCGATACGCCGCGCAAGACGTTCTTTTGCCTGACGCACTGGTACGGGGGTCTCCGTCGGCAATGGCGCAATCCAGTCTTCGAGTATGGTATCGTACAGATTCGCAACAGAAGGCTGCCCATTGCCAGGAATACGCAGGACTGATTGAGCTGCGACAGGTCGTAGAACGCTGGTGCCTTGTGAAGTGGCCAGCTGCTGGAATTTTGCGGATGCCTCATCAACGTCCGGAACATCGAGTGCGTCCAGATTTTCAATTCTGATTTCAAAGTTAGACCCGTGACTACCTCCAGAAGTATAGATCAACTCACGCGTTCATCTCGAAGACTGGCGTCTCTCGATTTATGACAGTCCTCAACCGCTGAATAACATCATCAATAGACGTACTGCCGGTGGGCTCCTCATTGGAGAGGCTCTCGTACAACCAAGCGTGATCTGCTGTAGGATGGGTCGCATCCTCGTTTGAGACCTGTCTTGGGACTTGTGAACTCGATTTTGCCTCAGGTTCGACCTCCCAATCGGGACCATTGGGCTCTATGAAATCGACCATATCATCAGCCTCATCCGTGATTTTAGGCAGATGTCGTGGGACAATCTTTCTCCACGCCAGTCGCTCAGGGTTGGCCACGTGCTTCGACGATATCAGTACAATCTGATGGACACCCAGGCCTGCTGTGAGCACTGTGAGCTGATGGAACGGAGCTGCTCTTTCATGATACGAGTGCGCGGAGGCATTCCGTCTCATATGAGCCAGCTGTTCTTTTGCCGTGTACTCTAGACGCCGAAGATACATCTGCGATATGCTTGCATTGTTTGGTAGGCCGGCTCCTAGTTCGACTGGGTCTGTCATTGAAAAGGCTTCGGTCTGATTCGAAGAATGGCCCTGGAAGAAGTAGACTTGCACCAGCTTATTCAAGCGGGATGTCAAGAACAGCACTGTTTCATCTTCGAATGATTGTGGGTGCATCTGCAATGTGAGATCTTCATCTCCACGATAATGCCTTCGAGATAGTAGGATTGCCGCGCCCGCTTGAGTGCTGTCAACCGCACCGTTAGAGGTAGTCACTGATATGAGAAAGATCCGTGTGGTCGTCAAAACGAACAGGCGATTCTGAGTGTGTTGCTTGATATCGAGGATCCAATCACTCGAGCGTTGGGATATGATCGGTGGAGCGTGGAGGTATTCGAAGGTCTCTCCAGTCACCTCTACTACGCTCAGCTGCCGACGATTGCAAACAACGAGCGTGTTGCTACCTGTCCAGAGGATTCTTGCCCAACCATCCTCGGGATCATCGACTCCCTCCTCGGTCATGTTTATGTGCCCTCCGACCAGACGTGAGCTGCTGTATTCATCCCTCTTAACTCTCCTCTCGATTTGCCAAAGACTCCATGCGCCCCGCTGATCCACGACGGCAACATGAAACTGATAGTCAGGGTTGAAGGCAACATCGACGTGTGGTGCGCCTCCAGTCTGATCTGGAGTGATAGCGAATATTGGATGCGCGGACACTAGCGACGGTGGCAGGTCATAGTAGCGTGACGGTTTGGCGGCTCGGCGACCTCGGTGGTACGATGGGCGGAAGAACACCGTCTTGAACGGCAGTCTGACTGCAAGCAGGCTGTTGCTGGTCTCTGATTGCCCGAAAACTACCTGCTGAATCGGCGCAGCTTCCTCGTTCCAGTAGCCACTGTCGATAACACTGTAGAACGGAGCCTCGAGTCTCACAGATCTGTCACCCTCCCAGCCATACCTTTGCTGGCCGAGTGGCACCAAGCGCAGGATACTGCCAGAAGGCCCCGCTGGCACAGCAGCGATTTGCTTCTGTCGGAAAGACTTTGAGAATACAGTACCGAAGGACAGCAGATCACCAATGTGAGGGTCGTAGGTCGCCGCCGCCGACATAACACCTTCAGACACAGCGCTTAGGTCTGGAAGGCTTGTCGCAGCTGGCACGAGGTGTGGGTAGTTGTGCGCAAGTCGTCTGGCATCTTTTCGAGTAGAGGTCGCGTTTGTGGAGTGGTTCGTGGGCAGGGGGCCTAAGGCTGCAGGTATGGCAAGCTGCCACTCAGAAGCTTGCTGAAGAGTCTGTCGTGTAACGTCTCTGGAAATATGCCATTCGCGATCATCGAGGTCGTAAGTGGTGAGTCCGGGTCGACCATAGTTTAGGTCGCTCAGCGGACTGTCAGCCATTTGGACTAACGTAGGGTTTGCGCGAAATTGTGTAGGGCAATGGAATCATGCTTTGAAGGCCTCCTGGGTTCCGTGAGTCGAGTCTGAGCAAGGTGAATGCGACGCGACTTCCACTTTCAACGCGTAGGAAAGAAGGTGCATTGCAGCATGTGGGGCCTTAGAAAAATCGCGCTAGGGTTCGCGTGCACGTGCCTGCCGTCTGCGGCGTTACTCCTTCCGCGCTAGAGCGGGCGCTTTGTTTACCGAGCAACGAGCCCAAAACAACAATCATTGACTTATCAAGGACTTGTCGAACCACGTCAGATAGCTTCCGCGGCCCTACATACCTCGAACATACCGTAGATACAGTCGTTAACGGCATTCAAGATGACTACCTTCGAGCCATCCCTCAGCAGCTCAATGCGCGCCTCACATGACGTGCCATCAATGGCAGACCAACTGCCAAGCATCAACTTTGGCTTCGACGATTTGCGCAGCCGGATGAACCAGTTCACATCGCGATTCGACGCATTCATTGAGAATGGGCGGAGGCGGGTGTTGGAAGAGAGAAATCAGTTCCGCATGAATGTTGCAGAGCTACACGGTACGTTTTGCGCATAGCACGCTATCAAAGGTTTCCGATTCTAATAGCTTTCGCAGAGGATCAACGCATGAAGAAGCGCGACATCGAAATCCTCGACCTCAAGCAGACGCAGCACGGCCAGAACCTTGCCAAAGAGTCGCAGGAGAAGCGCGAGATGCAGGACGCAATCAGCAGCCTCACACAGCAGCGCGACGAACGCCTAACCCACCGCGACACCCTCCGATCTCAGATCAGCGAGATACAGAAGACTATTTCTGCGCGCCGAGAAGCGCAGCTCAAGCACCGCCGCTACTTGGACGGGCAATCACGATACAACGAGCCCGAGCTAGACTTCTGGGAGAGCTATCTTGGTTTGAGAATCGAGGGACTGGGCAAGGACGACAGGCTGAAGTTCGTATACACCAACGTGGACGAGCGCGAATGGGATCGCGAAGCATGGTTCGAGCTCGACACATCAGAGCGCGATTACAAGGTGCTGGAGATACGGCCAAAAGCCGAGCGGGAGGAGGTCGACCGGGTGGTGGAGCGCTTGAACGAGACACGCGACCTGGCAGGGTTTTTGAAGGGCATGCGCGAGCTATTCGTGGAGGCTTGCAAATGAATAGATGTTTACGATTTGGATATAATGCGGCGTTTGGGACCTTTGGATAGCTTCGATCAATACCCGATTCCTTTTCTTGCATCTCATCTTTCCCCATTCTTGATCTTGTAGTACTCTGGTGCATACTCCGTCAACCAGTCCATGTCAACTGTCGATAGATCCCGGATATAGATCTTGTCTCTCGTGGAAAGTATCTCCGTGTAGATCACCCAATCTGCCTTCCTGTGAAAGAACACAGAGCTGGGATGCGCCCATAACGTCGTCTTGCCATCCACCGTTGTGAAGCTCCCATCACTCTTCATCCTCGCCACATGCGCAAAGAAGCCTGTCGTCAGACACCTCCTCACGCGCTCTTGCAACGGCTTCCCACCCACGCGCAACACATCCGGTGCACTCAAACTGCTCTCCTTGACACCGAACCTGTCCAAGTACGCTGCAAGTTGTTTTCTCACGCTGACCGCCTTCACCATACTCTTGTGGTTCAGGCAGTTCTCGCGGCACCACTGCACGTTCATGCCATTCTGCACGAAAGCAGTGAAGACATTGTACAGCGTAAGGTGATCGCCCTCTGCCACTGCGAACCTGCGTCGTACTCTTTCGAGCTCCTTCTTGTTGTCTGAGTGTGAGATGAAGGCGTTGCCTTGCAGCGTCATCATCGCTGCGATGTTGAGCATCTCGCTCAAGCACCCGAACTCTGGGCTTGCGGCGTTGAGCAAAGTCTTTGCTAGCATGGGCTCGAGGGGTAGCTCGGCCATGCGCGTGCCTAGTGGTTTTGTGAGGCGCGCGTTTGTGTCGAGTGCGCCGAGAGAATACAGCAGATCCAGCGCGCGTGTCACGAGTGCGCTGGGTGGCGGGGAGAGGTAATCGAAGCGCACGAGGTTTGTAATGCCTAGATTGAGCAACTGCAGGAGCACAGGAGCGAGATTTGAGCGCTGGATCTCTGGGAATGTTGCTTCTTCGAGCGACTTAAAGGCGCTCTCTGTGTAGAGTCTGAAGCACTTGCCAGGCCGTGTGCGACCGGCGCGGCCGGAACGTTGGGTTGCTGAAGCGCCGGATACAGGGACGACGTTTAGATTCTCGATGTCGAGGCGCGCGTCGTAAGCACGTAGTTTGACGTAGCCGCTGTCGATAACGTAGACGATGCCTTCGATTGTCACGCTGGCTTCTGCAATGTTCGTGCTGAGGATGACTTTCCGGGTGTTGGTCGGTGCTTTGAGGAAGACGAAGTTCTGGTCCTCCGTTGGGAGACCAGCGTACAGTGGCAAAGGCATGAGCTTCTGTTGCGTTGATGGCAGGTCTGCGGTCCGGTCGCTGAGCATGTCGATTGCATCGTCGATCTCTTCACGCCCTGTCAGGAAGACTAGTATGTCTCCGTCTGCTTCATTTTTGTGGATATCCATGACCGTGTCGACAGCTCTGTCGATGTAGTTGTTGGTTGGCTCAGCCAAGTGCTGGATCTCGACTGGATGTGCTCGGCCCTGTACCCCCACAATCTTGCCATAATCTTCCTTACTCTTGCCAAACACCTTCTCGCCCTCATCCGGACTGAAGAAATCCAGGAAGCGCTCAGCTTCCAGAGTGGCACTGCTGACTACGACTCTGAGATCCTCCCTCTTCCTCAATACCTTCTTCAGCAGACTTAGCAACACGTCACTGCTCAGACTCCGCTCATGTGCCTCATCAACCATGATGACCGAATACCGCTTCAGCAACGGATCGACCAACATCTCCCGCAGCAGCAACCCATCGGTAACGAACTTAATCTGCGTCGCCGCGCTTGTGACATCTTCGAAGCGAATCGAGTACCCTACTTTCTGGCCCAACGGAGTTCCTAGCTCTTCTGCGACGCGTGCTGCAACGCTGGTTGCTGCAATCCGGCGAGGTTGGGTGACGGCAATTTGGGATCCTGAAGCGCACCAGCCCGCATTGAGGAGGTACTGGGGAATCTGTGTTGTTTTGCCGGAGCCTGTTTCGCCGACTATAATGGTCACGGGATGGGTCTCGATTGTGTAAAGAAGTTGGTCTTTCAATTGCGCGATGGGAAGCAGCGCTGGCGGCTTGTAGAGTTCTGCGATCACCGGACTGGTGTACTCATCTTCCTCGGCCATGGTGCATTTGTCATCAGGTAGAATCGTCTTTTCATGTGTCAATAGCTGTAGATGGGCGTAAATTGTGAATGGAAGACGCTAAAATGATGAAGCTAGCCGTTTTGGTGTGTAGCAGCAAGCTCGACCGCGACGTCAGCGACGTGTCTGCCCTTGTCGAGGAGATCCGACTTTTACCCTCATCTCCAGTTCTTAATCCCAGTCATCCGCCGAGTCGGCGCCTTTCCGCCGCAATAATATACCTTATACTTGCCCCGGCAGCCTTAAGCTCAGAGCTCTAGTTTGATCTTCTTGTTCTTCAGACGATCTGTCGTTGAAGCCCTCTTCTTGTCTGCGCCTTCATCAGCCAAGCTTGTCCTGGGTGTTTCTGAATACTCACTGGACTCAGAAGCCGAAGGAAATGCAGTGTGTCTCATAGCCTTGACTGCCACGCGTGTGTCGGCGCCCTCTCCAAAGCCTCCAGTATCTCCAATTGGAAAGCGAGACCGTCATCAAGGCGACGTTGATGAGGCACGAAGCCATCGGCAACGATATCGAGTAGCATGTCGAACAGAATTGCGTCCTGAAACGGTACATGCCTTGTATCCTGCAAGCTAGTCTCTTGTGTATGTTCAATCAGCTTCCCCATGTCGTTTCAGAAGACCTACGTACCTGTTGGAAGGTCGAGCTCAGTAAGTGTTTTTTCGACTCCGAGCACATGTGCAATATGACCAAGGTCCTTGCGCTCACATGTGGAGTGGCTCACGCAATAGTTGGTGACGGTGTTGTCGGTAGGCTTGCAGATAGTGACAGCCCAGCATGAGTCGATCATGCGCACCCCTACAAAAGTCTCGCCGATCCTCACGGCTGGCCGTGAACCTGTCTCTGTGACGAAGAGGTTTGCTTCGGGGGCCTTGAACACCACAAGCAGATCGAGAAGTTTGCTCCAGTCCGAGGTTGTGTATCTGGCTCCGCTCTGCATGCGTGCCAGCATGTCTTTTTCGACTTCGCACAGCTTCTTGTTATCAAGCATGATGATCAAAAGTTTCAAATTCATCCTCGAAACGATCATGTTGGTCTTGTCCTTGCGCTTCTGTTGTTATCCTGCGGTCATCATTCTGTTTGCTTTGCTCTTCCTGCACAAGGGTGATTTAAGGTGCGTAGGTTAGATTGGGAATACGACGCAGGACCTGGGCTATCTTTATAGATATTGAGAAAGGAAGCCTGTTTGGTTTAGAGTTACCGTTACCTGACCATGTTCAGAAAGCCTTTGACACTAAAGCCGACTTCACCTGAAGTTTCTGAGCCTTGACAACGCATCAACCAGCAGAGAGTTAGCATTGTTCTGCTTATACATCACGTCCGTTTCCGTAACAGGCAAGCGATATGGTGCTCAACATATGCAACATACGAAGTAGATCTTTCTAACAATGTGGATTGGGCTCGCTAGATCGCGCATTCTCACCTCTACTCATCCTCAGAGCTTCGCCTTGACTGGCGCGAAAGTGCTACCCTGCGCACCTCCCAACGCCTCCACCAGCTCATCGGTCTTTTGCAACACCCACGTACACCCCTCGTCACTGGCCAACCATCTGATCGCCTCTTCTGATCCCGCAGAAGGCTCGTCCTTCCAGCTCCCGTCATCGAGAGCTTTCCTCAGACCAAATACATGGCTCAGCACCTGCGGTCCTACGCCCTGTTGTGCCCTCAAGCATGTGATAGCAATCAAGCTAGTTGTGATGCGCCCCACAGTCGCACCAGTCGAGCGCTGAGGATCTGTGAACAGACCACCGTACTCATTGTTGATAATGAAGACCGGTAGATCTGGGTGTGCCTCGCCCAGCTTCGCCTCAAGCTTCTCGTTCAATGGCTTGTAGATCTTGTCCCATAATCCGCGCCCGCGCTGGTTGATTTGTTCGACGTTCGATGCATCGGGGTAGCGTGTTGGTGTTGTGTTGAGCTTCTCGTAGATGTCTTGGGGAAGAGCGGCGCGGAAGGCGTTCAGCATGTTGATCGTTCGTGGGATCTATGCAACGTCAGGTGTTATTCGACAACACAATATGTGTTTGTGGCAAGAAAGACATCCAAGTCGGAGCTTCATGTTCAGGTAACAAACAAAACCTTCAACAGACTCTCATCTCCTTTCCCATGTTCCGTTCCACTTGCGCCTCCAACATTGGCATATAGAGAGGAGGTGAACGTACGCCATTGAATCCAATGCACTTCAGCGCCACTTCGCGCATAAACTCTGCAACTTGCACGCCTTCATCCTGAGGCTTCCCTTGTGCTGTGGAGTGGAAAAGTGCCTCCATCGACTCGGGTGAGTTCATTGTCATTGTCGCAGCGGTGGAAACAGCGAGCCACGATGGACGACCAAGCTGTCTGTCTGTGGCTTCTTGCTCGATTTTCTTGAAGACCGATTGGATCTTTGGCGGTGCTGGCACAGGCCCGGGACGTGCATGCGCGGCGTTTATGAGCTGCTTCAGAGCTGGCGATAGCTTCGACATGGTAGGCGCTTGTAATGAGGTTTCGCAGCTTCGTTGTAGGTGCGCGCAAGCTATGAGGCAATAGATTCAACTACAAGTGAGCTCTGTAGAGTTTCGATGGCCGGTAATGTATAAGGAAAGCTTTGTTGTAACGGGTGCATATCAATCGACGAGAGTCGTGAAAGTGGTATGACGCCAGACGCACGCGCCGGCTTCCGAGGTGCCTCGGGTTCAGATCTGGGGCCGATGCGTGCAGCGTCTCCGAGTTTGTTCCTCGCATCACAATTATCAAACCCAACGTTGCATAGCAGCGCCGCATCAGCCATGTGTGACCAGCGAAGCAAAGGCATATTCATGAAAACCTCTGATGTTTCTGGGAAGCCGAATCCACGCAAGACCGTTGTCGAGCATCGGGTCGTGGCCTCACCAAAGGTTTTCCAAGCGTCTACACAATGGACTCGGCACCCCTGGTGAGAGCGACATATCACCGGGCTCGATGATGCCTCTGGCCGACGGCAAAGACTGTGTGGTGTCATGTCTTCACTTTAACCAGCATGATGGTACCTCATACCTACATGAGGCGGAAAGAGTTGGTTCTTCTGATAGTGACCCTGGTTCATGGCCTGCGACAACAAGCGAGTGCTCCAGCAAATTGAGCGAAGCTGTTTGTTGACTTCTGCTCGATTGTATATGTTCGCACAGCAGTGCAGCAGAGCGATCGGCTTTACGAAGCGACACCAGATAAAAGAGCTGATGCTAGAACTCACGCCCCTGGGACACGACCAGGAATCGGCGGCACTGCGTCCAAAGAAAGCTTGAAAGAGAACAACATCGGAGCGACCCATTTGAGACGGCTCCGACCCAAGGCTGTCTTGTTTCCTCGCGACACCAGCTGGCAGCCAGCACGTCGAATGCGCGCTTGATGTAACAGATCGCTAGCACATTCACCAGGTCAAAAATTTCACACTGAATGTGCACCTTCTTCGATGTTGCCGGCGTGTCAAGGACGCAGCTTCGGACCAACTCCGACGTACCATCGAAGGCCTCCCGACTCAAGAGTCGAGCATGACGCAGCAGCCCAGACGTCACGGCCCGCAAATCAGACGAATTCCGCATCCTGGTTGAAGACGATGTTGTGCGCACAAAGGGAGTGCGCTGCTTCAAGTATTTGACACCTTGAAATAAGCAATGCGCTAAGCGACAAGCCTGTCCGTTCTCGGCAGGTGGGGTGAAGGGGCCGACCACTCTACAAATCAGCTCGCAGACTAGACAAGCCGGAAACCCTTGAGTGATTTCGCGTGATTGAGACAGCTTGCAAGTGCGCATGGTACATGTCTACAGCAACAAGGCGCACGCTGCTCGGACAGTAAAACTTGCAAGTGATGTGGTAGGTAGAGCCAAGCAACCGCGGGTCAGTGCTTGACGGTTTAGCAAATGCAGGTAGCCGCCACCACGTGCAAGCTATTCTCTCACGCTCACGCTCGCAGCTCGCCGACGGTCAGATTGCTCAGCTGCTGTAGCCTGGCTCTCCTTGACGCTGGCTTATCATCACACGGCATTTGCTTGTTTCAGGGCGCTCCAGTCTGTCCAAGGAAATTTTCGCTGCTCAGATCTGGACGTTCTCCACGAAGCCTGCTCCTGCAAATTGGTACCATTATGGATTCGCGTGGATGTATGTATCCCGCGTCCACACCAGCCTCAAATCGAAAATCCCGCATCTAACCAGATGCAGGCTAAACACCACCAATGAGCCATTTTCACGTGGTGCTCCCTACAGTATGCAGCCGGATTCTCGAATATGCAATGACGAGAGGTATTGACACGAGGGAACATCCTGACAAGTGAAAGATAAGGTGATCATGTTCTTAAGGCGGTTAACTGCGCGATTTTGACAGCGCCCTTGCATCTACCACCCAGCTCAGCGGAACTGCCATGGAGCCTTCCATACAATTTGCAGAGCAAACTGCACCTTCTGCCCAAAATAACGCCCAAAATGACGCATCGACGCACAATGCGATTGGTGGCGTGGTGCGTCTACGCTCACGAACGCAATCAATCGGCCGCAAAGGATCGGTAGATTATTCGAAATCTGGCGAGTACGAGGACGCCGAAGATGAGGACGCAGGCCTGCGAAACGAGGGCGACTACAAGCGCAGCCAGGTATGTGCTGCACATGCGGATACTATGCATGGAGTTTCGTAGGCTGACCAGTGAACACAGTCCTTCAGCATCGCTCAGATCTTCGCGCTTGCGTACCAATCCATCGGTGTGATCTACGGCGATATTGGTACTTCGCCCCTATACGTGTTCTCGTCCACGTTTACGGAAGCTCCGAACCGAATCGACTTGCTGGGCGTGCTTTCGCTTGTACTGTGGTCGATCACTTTGATGGTCACGGTCAAGTACATCCTGGTCATCCTGCACGCTGACAACGATGGTGAGGGCGGTACCTTCAGCACATACTCGCTGCTTTCGCGATATGCGAACATCGCAAATCGAGACCCACGCGAGGCGTCGCTTGTCCGTATGCAACGATACAATACCAACGATCTGGGCCGCTCGACCAAGACCATCCGATCTGGAATGGAGGGCTCGAAATTTTTCCGAGCACTCTTGAAAACGATCGGAGTTCTCGCAGTCTCCATGGTCATGGCTGACGGAGTTCTGACCCCTGCTCAGTCTGTACTTGGCGCTGTACAGGGCTTGAGTGTGGTGAAGCCTGATATTGACAAGTCGACCATCATCGGCGTCACCTGCGCGATCCTGATCTTGCTCTTTGTGGTACAGCCTTTGGGCATATCAAAGCTAACAATCGTTTTCTCACCTATTGTTATGGTATGGTTATTACTCAATGCCGGCTTTGGTGTGTACAACCTTGCTAAGTATGGTGACCCTCTCATCCTAATGACGCACCGCTGACAATGCAGGCACGATTACACGGTCTTGAAAGCCTTCAACCCGTACTACGCGTTCGACTATCTGATACGAAACAAGTATCATGGCTGGAGGAGTCTTGGTGGCGTGCTGCTCTGCTTCACGGGAGTCGAGGCTCTTTTCGCCGATATTGGTGCCTTCAGCATGCGCGCCATTCAGCTCAGTTGGCTTGGCTACGCATATCCCTGTCTGCTGCTCGCCTACAGCGGACAGGCTGCCTACATCAGCAGGAACCCAGACGCTTACTCGAACCCCTTCTTCAACGCTGCCCCGCCGGGCTGGCTGATCTTCTCACTGGTCGTAGCCATCGCCGCCGCTATTGTTGCTTCCCAAGCCATGATCACGGCGACTTTCCAGGTATGTTCATCATATGACGCAGGTGATAGAATGAAACTAACATTCCAAAGCTGCTCACCCAGATCATGAAGCTATCGTACTTCCCGCAGATCAAGGTTGTCCATACTTCAACAACATACCATGGGCAGCTTTACGTGCCAGCCGTCAACTGGCTCCTCATGGTCGGAACCGTGCTGGTCGCTGCCATCTACAACAACACTACGTCTCTTGGTAACGCATACGGTGTTTGCGTCATGTTTGTCACATTCTTCGACACATGCATGGTAACGCTTGTAGCCATCCTGGTCTGGCGCATCAAGCCTTACTGGATCTTCTTCCCCGCACTTACAGTCGCGTCGCTGGACGGAGCGTACCTGTCTTCAGCACTCCTGAAAGTGCCGGACGGCGCATGGTTCACCATCCTTCTGGCCACACTGCTTGCCTGCATCTTCATCCTCTGGCGTTTTGGAAAGGAGCAGCAATGGAAGGCGGAGGCTGGGGACAGATTTCCGACGACGCACTTCGTGCGAACACGTCAAGATGGTCAGCTACAGCTCACTCCACTGTTTGGAGAGGAGTTCGTCGGTTCGATGCAAGGCTTTGGTATTTTCTTCGATAAGGCCGGTGAAACGACGCCTATCGTGTTCAACCAGTTCATTCGCAAGCTGGTATCGGCTCCTTCGGTCATTATCTTCTTCCACCTTCGCCCACTGGACCAGCCCTTCGTCGAGCCAGAGAACAAGTACAGCGTTTCCCGGTTGGCGATACCCAACTGTTACCGCCTCGTCGTGCGGCATGGTTACATGGACGAAGTCATCACGCCCAACCTGGCGACGCTCATCTTTGAGAAGGTACGCAATCACATCGTGACACGCGCACTGGATCGTGAGGGCGAGAAGACTGCGGCTACCGTTGCAACTGGCACCGAAGGCTCCGAGGAAGGTAATGTCTCCTCACGCAGCTCGACGACCTCGTCGCGTCTGGAGGCGTTGGAGCGTGCCTACAACCACAAAGTGCTGTACATCACTGGAAAGGAGCAGATGAAAATCAGCGAAGGCACAAACATTGTGCGCCGCTTCTTCCTTCACATCTTCTTGTTCATCCGCGAAAACACACGGACGAAGATTGCGAGCTTGGACGTCCCGATGGACAAGGTCATTGAGGTTGGATTTGTGAAGGACATTTAGATCTTGTGATCAATCGAAACTCTGTTGCCCGTTGCGCGCAAAAACTTATGTTCCAAAACTGAAGAGGTCGAAAGCAGTTTGCGACGTCATAGTGTCGCGCGAATCCAACCTCCCTTTGATATCTCCCCTGCGTAATGGAGTCGTCTGCTCGCACGCGACCCATCTTGCGGCCGACACACCACGCGTTTCTCCAGAAGACGGACGGCTCATCGCCAGATCTTTGTAGGCTCGCAGCAGTGAAGCTTGTCTTGGATGCAAGGCTTATGAATCAGATCAACGAGGTTATATCAGAGTCCGGAGCCGTCACGAAAGAAGCTCTCAGTACGAGGCAAAGCGCAAGAGGAGCTACACTACTTGAAATTTATTAGTGCCAAACGTAAAGTGAGAGCATTCAATCCTCGGCACGATGTCCAACTCCTACTGTAGTCGGGAAGGGATCGCGGTGACCAACATATGCGTCCTCACGCGCACATCCCCACATTCCGCTTAGCGAAGTCTTACTCCGCGGTCCTTAAAAGGCAGTAGACGATCTTAGCAACCAATGAAAGAAAGAGAGAACGAATACGAGGTCTCCTTATGCCCTTGCTTGCGACTCACTTCTGCCATCTGGGCAGGCTGTAAGCTCTTTCGCACCAGTGTCCCCTTTCTGATCCTTGCCACCATTCACACATCTCATCTCACCCTTACTATATCGCATCACTCGCTACATAACAACAATTATCACAGTTCAAAAGTATACAAGGTCAAGTATCACAAAAGTCTTTTCGCGTTTTTCATGCAGGAAGCAGCGTCAACCCACTCGCCATGGGACGAGTGTTTCGCAACATTGTCGCAGCTGTCGCTCTCCTTTCGGTCGTGGCAACCGAAGGGAAGCGGGTAAGTGTTCCGGACTCCAATTTTCTGATCAAACGAGCGCCCGTTCCGTCACCAGGCAATGGCTTCTCATACCTGGGATGCTTCACGTAGGTCTCGATTCATGAGATTTTTTATGGGAAGACGATCACTGAATGATGCTTGCAGTGATTCCACTGTCCTCGCGGTCAACCTTGATCTTGGGATCGCCGCGGTTGACCTCAATCTTGGGTTCAATATTCTTGCAAACCTCGGACCAGTTACGAGTTTCTTGGACAACAACACTGTTCAGGCATGTATCAACTTCTGTATTGCGGCTCGGTACAACTACGCGGGTCTCTCTGGCGACTCGTGTCGTGAGTAACCCTACTTCCATGGTCCAACATAAGCTCACAGCCCCACAGGTTGTGCTGGAGCATTGACTTCTAGTCCTAATTCGAGTTCTAACGGGTGCACAACACCTTGCTCTGGCGACTCCACTCAATCTTGTGATGCCGCGCCGGCGGGTACAAGTACCACGACCAGGTTTTCAGTGTACTACACGCGACCAAGGCCGGCTACTCCACTGTTACCGGGGCTAGTCGCGACTGTCGCCGACGTGCCGTCCAACTATGCGTACACAGGCTGCTTCTCGTAAGTCAAAATATCGACGCAGAATCGGTTGTCTGCACCTAACACATGTTAGCGGCACATTCACCGACCCTGCTATCAGCGTTGCCACAGTCGATGTTAGTGGTACTCTTGGCGTCACTGCTGCAACCTGCATTGCGGCCTGCAACCTGCATTGCGGCCTGCAACCTGCTACCACAGTACAATGGCAGCGCTATTGCGGCTACACGAGGAAGCACATGTCGTAAGTCCTGGCCCTGCTCTTCCTTCCTTGCGTTGCTTTCAAGAGCCCCGCACGCTGTAGTTAGCACTGATAGCAGACAGGCTGCGCAGCAAGGCTGAGCACTGAGGGTACTTCTCCGGGTACTTCTTTGAGTGCTTCTTTGGCGCCCGTTGCCGAAACCTCATGTGCGTTATCGTGTCCACTACGACCTCTTGAGGCGTGTGGCGGTAGCTTGGGGGCCTTGTCCGTTTACGGCAGAATTGCAGTAGCTGTACGTGGATCTTTTCTTCATCGCTCTCTCAAGTGTTCAAATCTGTGCTCTGCAAGATAACATCCAGCTTGTTTGTCTCTTTCGTCGAGGCAAGTATCGAAGTAGCTCGCCACGAAGAAGGAGGTAGGCTTGTAGATCGCAGGATTAGATCAATTGAAGCCAGCAGCAGTCTGTCTTTCACTTCACTTTGGCGTTCTTCATCCATTCCATGCATACATTTAATCGTTCTTTGAGGTCCTGAAGATCTTCGATGTATTTTGCGAGGACGAAGATCTCGTTATCATGCCATTTCTTGCTTGCGTCTTCAAGGGGCACCGGTGTGCTTCGCTGATCTGTCGCTTTCACTTCGACTTAAAATTCGCCCTTGGAGGCCGACCTCGCTCTGACTGCTGCTCTCGAAGTTCTGGAGATGCTTTTACTGCTTCTACTTCCTCCTGCGCACCCTTTCGCCTTGTGTCCCTCTCCGAGTTCAACCACCAACAATGTCCCAGCGCCCCAGATCGCGCAATCGCATTGGAAAAGCACCACACCAAAGGGGCCGACAGCAATCGCATCCGGCACATCACAGTGACGCTGAGCCTGGGCACGACGGGGCCTGGGTTGCCGCGCCTTTGCTCAGCGCGATGGATGATATGGAGCGACACGTCCAAGAGATGCTCGACCATGACCCACACTTGGCGTAAGCTGTCCCTTCTGGCACAGTACCAACCCTCGATAGCGCAGAGATCAAGCCGTACATTGTGCGCGAAATCAAGCGCCGCATGAAGGAGAAGGTCAACGATATTGTGGACACCGCGATCGTTGCGCGCATGCGGCGGCTGGCAGCTTCGCAGAGGGCTGACAAGTCATGCATTGATGAGCTCCAGGCTGCGAGAAAGCGCAACGATCAGACAATCCGCGAGCTGGACGCGTTGCACTGCCATGAGCATACCTTGAACACAACGCTAGTTGACTGCCTCTTCAACATTCCTTCACTGGCGGAGGGTCAACCAGAGATGCGGTTCAGCGATACAACCTTCGGTCTAGAGGGTACAGACAGTGTAAACTCGGTGTTGGTGTCGCATGTGGAGGTCCTTGGTTATAAAGGTGCAAAGCCAGAAGCGGGAGCTGAAGTGGTTGCAGGATGCCAGGAAGAGGAAGCCCAACAACTACTAGCTGCGGCTGTAGGATCCTGCCCAAGCCCATTCACAATTCGCAAGGATTTTCGTTAGGATCTTGCGCGCATTGAAATTGCACCTACAACAGCAAACGCGAGTTCAGCCAGTGCTAAGGGCACATGAGGCGGCTTAGCGCATTAGCGGGTGCAAATAAGCATGTTACCAAGCTGTTGCCTGCCAATAAAAAGTTACACATATCATCGTATAGAGATACATAGACGTCCTCTTAAACAAGTACGCCTCAGTCGCTTAGCAATGTCGTCTGCAGTCTCCCGGTTCATTCTTTTCGGCGCCTCGATGACAGAATGGAGCTTCGACGAAGAAACAGAAGGATTTGGCTGGTTTCTTGAGAAGGCGTATCGAGACAAAGTCGCTGTCGTGAACGAAGGTAAGCAAAACCCATTTGTGTGGCTCAGTATGCGCCTCCCCCGCATCTAGCGCGGCTGTGTACCTCACTATCAGCCTGCCGCTGCCTTGCATCTGCTGGCTTGCGTGATGCCCGCTTCAATGAACCAGTCCTCGAGATTCACAAGCAAACGTTGGCGCAAGGGAGGGTCAAAGATGGAGGACATGCCTTCCTATGCGCAAGCCCCCCATTTTATTCTGTTAGGCGATTCTCTGACGGAGTGGGCGTTCGATGAGCACAACGAAGGCTTTGGGTGGGATCTCGAGCAGAAGTACGGAGACAAGGTGCAGGTACAATGCGAAGGTACCGAGCAGCTGGCAGCGAACGCGCGCACAACACTGTGTACGGAAGTTCTGACTGCTATTGCCAGGTCAAGCAGGGTAGGCGCGACAAGCAACGCAGGATCCAGACTCGCAGGAATTGATCGAGAAGCATAGCTATACATCTACCCGTCTCCTGCACGACTTCGACCGCATCATTGCTCAGGCCACCGCACCGAACGCACCACGCACCCTGCTCTTCACCATCTTCCTGGGTGCAAACGACGCTTGCTTCATCGGTGAAACAGAATTCGTTCCTCTGCCGATCTTCGAGGCAAATATCCGCAAGTTCATTGAGACAATCTTGGTTCAGGATGCCATGGCTGAAACCAAGATCGTGCTAATCACTCCACCGCCTATCAACATCCCTTCCCCAGATGCCAAAGACAAAGACGAGAACGAAATGCGAGATGCAAATCAGGCCAAAAGAGAGATGAGAGGCTACAAGACGTACATGAACAAGAGGAGGTATGCAGAGCGGATCATGCAGATCGCGCGGGAGTACGAAGAAACTGGACGGGTTATTGGGTTGGACTTCTGGGGCGATCTTGTGAGGGCGAGGTTGGAAGATTTCGAGGAGGATTATGACGAGGACAAGCTGCCGGGCTCTGGTCTGTACGGGGGACGAGACTTTAGTGAAGGATACTTTACGGATGGGTTACACTTGGACAAGAAGGGTTACAATGTGCTCTCCAGAGGTCTTTACGATGCAGTGCTGTCGAAGTGGCCTGAGCGGTCTCCAGACCAGCTGTAGTATGCGCAGAGGTTCCTGAATCTCTCGCATTGAGACCTCGAAGCTTATTGCTGGGTATCTTGTCGAATAATGAATGGTACTTAGCCCCTATTCAGCGTGTTTCCAGACCCCTTGGGGTTCTCCTCCACGTATTCGTCCCATGCGCGAGCTTTCATCGTTTCAGCATCTGCAGCATCGAGGTCATCCTCATTAGGCTCAGGTCGAATCTCGGACTGCGGTCCGCCGCCTTCAATGATACCGCCGCGACGCTTCTCTTCCTCGAGATACTCGTCGATAGTCATGGTTGGTAGGCTGTGATCAGGGCGGAAGACGTTCTTCTTCAAGGTCTGGCGGTTATCAAGCAATGTGAACGGTCGCATGGGCTTGCCATCGCTGCTGAGGATAGGGCCAGAGTACCTGAGGCCGCCGAGCTGACCGTCAAGGCGCTCAGAATAGCCATCTTTGTCTCTGCCGTCCTCGCGTCCGTCCTGTGGGCGTGCGCTCTGGCCTGGTGGAGGCGCAGGTGGTGCGAGAGAGATGATGTGCAACTCTTGGGCAAGTGACTCGAGCGACTGGAACGTCTGGTGCACCATGAAAGCTATGCTTGTGAGATTTAAGTCGCGAACGACCTGATCGTCTTGCTCCGCGAGCTTGGGGTTCTGCTTCAGGTACTGCAAGCTTATGTCAGCAAGCACATTGCGTTTCGTCGCCGTTGCACATACCTCGAGCTTCCGTTTAATCTCTTTCTCTTCTCGAAACCTCGCGATCTTCACGTCTCTTCTTGCGGCGGCATCCTTCGTGCTGACTGTGGAGAAGTTTTGCTTGTCTTCGTTATACGACTCCAACAATTTTGCGTCCGCCTTATTGAGCATGTCATAAGTGTCCAGCAACTTCAGAAAAAGCTCATATCGTGCTCTGGCTTGCAGAAGATGGTCCTTCCGCGCTCGTACTTCAGGGGTGAAGACCTTCTGAATGAGCTCCGCCAGATGGTAGTTGATTGACATGTATTGGATGTCAGATGAGGTGATATCCTCGAGTGTTTCGTTCGGACTGAACAGCGAGAAGTCCTCGGTCTTCTTCAGACATTTGATGTATGTGGCGATGGTCTTCTCGAGATTTTCCTGATATATCGGGCTGTTTGGCTCGTATGACTCCCCCAACTCTTCTCGTGCACGTTCAGCCTTCGCAAATAAGCCGCGTATGCTTTGGTCCTCGTTCGACATTTCGTGTTGTGTATTTGAGTATCAAGTGTAGAGGGGACTGGAGCTGCGAGGTGCTGATCGAGCCCCACGTGAGTTGGCGTTGATGACAAACATTTGCGCCCCGCGGTTGCCCCACCACAGCTGACCGCGTTTCGACGCGTCTCAGCAATGCTATCGAATCTGGTCATCAAGGCTAGCAAATCCATCTCCGAATCGGACAGCAAAGACTCCAAATCCTCATGGGCGTGTCTCTGCAGTTCTGGGAGAGCATCTGCTCACCGCTGGGTATGCAGTGGCGGGCGCTTGCTCCGTTTGCTTCTGCCCAAACCAGCAGACGCGTCTGCGCAAGCGACAAATAGCCTTCTCTTACCCTCGACCGCTGTCCACTTGAATCAATACCTCGATTTGCATCATCTAGAACTCAACTTTCTTTCCCATTCTTCCACAAACAGTCTGCTGCCCTCTCCAACTTGATTCGGTTCCCACACGCAGGCACAATGGGGTGGGCCAACGTGGAAGAAGAGCAGGAGCTCGAACACTACTGTGCTGACGATATATCTGTCTCAGATGGCGACGAGAAGCAAGCACAGCCAGCCAAAGTCGAAGAACCCCAAATGCAGCAGCACGACGACGACGATGAAGGCGACGACTCTAACGATGGTTACGATATTACCCGTACACATGGCCCCAAGACTAGCTCGCAGAGACGCAGAGCCCAGAATGATATCCTCGCTGCTTTTGCTGCCAACATCACTTCCCATGTCACGCAAAGAGAGTTTGATGAGGCTGCTGCGAAAGGCGCGAACGAAGAACAACTCTCCATTCGAGACATCCTCGCAAAACAGGAGACTGCTGTTCGCATCACCAACCCGCGCGACTACCAGACTGAATTGTTCCAGAGAGCCAAAAGTGGGAACATCATTGCTGTGCTTGATACTGGATCAGGCAAGACCCACATCGCGACACTCCTACTCAGGCATGTCATCGACGAAGAGCTCGAAAGTCGCGCCAAGGGTGGAACCCCGAAGACGGCTTTCTTCCTTGTCAGTAGTCTCTAGACTTCTCGTGCTTTCCGCTAACATTACATAGGTCGACTCGGTCAATTTGGTCATCCAACAGGCTAACGTTCTGCGCTGTGGCCTTGATCAGGGTGTTGAGCCAGTGTGCGGTGCTATGGGCGCCAGCTTGTGGCACAAGCCTACTTGGGATGCCCATTTCGCGAAGAACATGGTCATTGTATGCACTGCAGAAGTGCTCGCGCAATGTCTGATGCATTCCTTCATCACAATGGCACAGATCAATCTGCTCATCTTCGACGAGGCACATCATGCAAAAGACAATCATCCATACGCTCGGATCATGAAAGACTATTACGTACACGAGAGCGATAATTTGAAGCGGCCTCGATTGTTCGGCATGACAGCGTCGCCTGTAGACGTTGGAGGTCTCAAGCCTGGCGTTGTAGTCAAAGCGGCAGCCAATCTCGAGAAAATGCTATGCTCCAAAATCGTCACTGTCAGTGAGGAGACACTCGCCGCGAACAACATCAGCCGTCCGACCGAACACGTCGCCCTCTACGACCGCTTACAGATCGAGTTCGAGACACCGTTCCACAACAAAGTCAAGGCGGAGTATGGCAACGTGAAAGCCTTCCGCAAGTTCTTCGTCACCTCTAAACGGATCGCTTCTGAGCTCGGAAGGTGGGCTTCGGACATGTACTGGTCTTTCGCGTTTGCCGACGAGCAAGCCCGCAAACTACAACAACGAGAAGAATTTCAGTACAACAGGCTCAACGGCAGTCATGTCAATGTTGAAGAGCTCGACGCCAAAATTCAACGCTTGAAGGACGCTGCGCTCTTTGTACAGGGGCACGACTTCGGTACACCCAGCCTCGGCACCGTTGATCTGAGTGCGAAGGTCATGAAACTACATGAGTGGCTCAGCATGTACTACGATCGAAGTGATGAGCCACGCTGCATTGTCTTTGTCGAACAGCGTCAGACCGCGCGCCTTCTCAACCTCATTTTTGACCACGTTGGCGGTCCCAATCTTCGCTGCGATGTGTTGGTCGGCGTCAACTTTCGAGCTGGCGAGCAGAACATCTCATTACGCAATCAGATCCTTACTGTGTCGAAGTTCCGACGAGGCAAGCTGAACTGCATGTTTGCTACGTCAGTCGCGGAAGAGGGACTCGATATCCCTCAATGTAATCTCGTCGTGCGGTTTGACTTGTACCGCACTATGATTGCGTATGTACAGTCCCGAGGTCGAGCAAGGCATCGTAATTCGAAGTATTTGCACATGATCGAGAACGGCAACAATGACCATCGTGAGCGACTCATGCAGGTCAGATTGGATGAACAGGTCATGCGAAACTTCTGCAAGGGCATCGCACGCGATCGGCTTCTGGACAGCCTCGAAGATAACTTAGATGACTTGTTTGCGTTCGAAGACAAGCTTTATCCAAGCTTCGTCGATCCGGTCTCAGGCGCAAAACTCACCTACCGCATGAGCCTTGCAGTGCTCAACCACTTTGTAGCAACCTTACCAACCCCCAATCATGAGACGCACCTGCAGCCAACCTACGTTCTCAGCGCTGAGGTGAGCGGTGAAGCTCAAGATATAATGCGCTCGGGCTTCAGATGCGAGGTGATTTTGCCCGAATGTTCACCAATCATTTCCATGGTGGGTAAAGTTGAGAGCAAGAAGACTACCGCCAGATGCTCAGCAGCCTTTCACATGTGCCTCGAGCTTCACAAGAAAGGTCACATCAACTCCAACCTCCTTCCAACAACCCTGAAGAATCTGCCCGCCATGAGAAATGCTTTGCTAGCTGTTAGCGAGAAGAAGAAGGGTCAGTACCCCATGCAAATCAAGCCAAAGTTCTGGAAGCAAGGCCGTGGCCTTGTTCCTGGCCAACTTTTCCTCACGATTGTCAACGTCGATGCAGGCCTTGACCGACCTCACCAACCTCTAGGGATTTTGACTCGCACCGCGTTCCCGCAGCTGCCGTTCTTCCCAGTCTACCTTACAGAGGGCAAACCGTCAAATGTGGTATCCCGATCGCACAATGTGCCATTCCCGGTTGATGACGACACCATGCAGGCCGTCACGAAGTTCACATTGCGCCTTTTTCAAGACATCTTCAACAAGACTTACGAGTATGACGTCCAGAAGATGTCTTACTGGGTCGTTCCCATTCGATTGACAGAGTCTGTACCTTCATCACGATCGCTGGTTTTCGAAGACGTTGTAGATATGTCACAGATGCGCAGGGTTCATGAACAGCCCACTTGGCAATGGACTCCAGACACGCCAGAACATGAGCTATTGGATAAGTACATCGTGGACCCCATGAATGGTGGTCGCAGGTTCTACTCTTATGGCATTGCAACCCACCTCAAGCCGCAAGACCCAGTGCCGGCACATGTCCCGCGTCAAAACCAGAAATTCATGGATACTATCCTCGACTACTCCGACAGCAAGTGGCTCAGGTCCCGCAACATGGATAGATGGCACAAGAATCAGCCGGTCCTCGAAGTCGAGAAGATCCCGTTCAGGCGCAATCATCTGGCTCGACCTGAAGAGAAGGAAAATGAAGTCCTTAGCAACTTGAAGACGGTCATTTGCCCCGAGCCCATGCGCATCTCAAATATCGCGACGCCATTCGTGGCCATGTGCTACATTCTTCCTGCCATCATCCATCGTTTTGAGAGCTACCTCATCGCGCTGGAAGCTTGCAAGCATATCGATCTTCATGTGGACCCAGCTCTCGCTCTCGAGGCCTTGACAAAGGACTCTGACAGCTCTGGTGAGCACGGAGAAGAACAATTGAACTTCAAAAGCGGTATGGGACCCAACTACGAGCGACTCGAGTTCTTGGGCGACTGTTTCTTAAAGATGGCGACCTCAATCTCAACCTTCGTGCAGCAGCCTGATGAGAACGAATTCGAGTTCCACGTTCGTCGCATGCTCATGCTCTGCAATGCGAATCTTATGGACACAGCTGTGGGCAAGAAGAAGTTTACGTTTGAAGACGGGGAGGTGCGTGGCCTGCAGTTATACAACTACATTCGTAGCGAAGCGTTCTCACGGTGAGTTATACGCGTCTGATCGATTTGAGTTTGACTAACAGACTGTAGTCGTACATGGTACCCCGAGGGTATGAACCTACTCCGGGGCAAGGGTGCCGGCAAGAGTGAAGAGGGTTGGCTCAAGCTCACCCACAACCTTGGGGACAAATCCATCGCCGACGTCTGCGAGGCTTTCATTGGCGCAACCTTCGTGCAGAATCATGACGATGGGCCCTGGACGCCGTCAAGGTGGGACGAGACCGTCAAGGCCGTCAAGCTTTTCGCCAACAGCCCCGACCACCCGCAGTCAAAGTGGTCAGACTACTACGCCGGCTATGTGAAGCCTCAGTACCAGATCGCCGAGCCAACAGCAACTCAGCTCGATCTTGCCCGTAAAATTGAAGCAAAGCACCCCCACAAGTTCAAATATCCTCGCCTCCTGCGCTCAGCCTTTGTCCACCCCAGTCAACCTTTCATGTGGGAGCAAGTCCCCAACTACCAGCGCCTTGAGTTCCTCGGCGACTCTCTCCTCGACATGGCATTCATCATGCACCTCTTCTACGCCTACCCTGACAAAGACCCCCAATGGCTCACCGAACACAAGACCCCCATGGTCAGCAACAAATTCCTAGGCGCCGTATGCGTAAAGCTAGGCTGGCACACGCACATCCGGCAGAACACCGCCATCTTATCCTCCCAGATCCGCGACTACGTCAACGAAGTCGAAGAAGCGGAGCGCGAAAGCAACGGCGCCGTCGACTACTGGGTCAGCGTCTCCGAGCCGCCCAAGTGCCTCGCCGACGTCATCGAAGCCTTCGTCGCCGCGCTCTTCGTCGACAGCGACTTCGACTTCACCGTCGTCCTGGGGTTCTTCACGCGCCATCTGAAGCCCTTCTTTGAGGACATGACTCTCGATGCGTACGAGAACTTTGCGTCCAACCACCCCACGACTCGTCTGAGCAGGCTGCTGAGTATCAATTTTGGGTGCACGGATTGGCGCCTCGGCGCATTGGAGACGGAGACGTGTATCCCGGGGAAGGGCAAGGCGATTGCGGCGATGGTTATGATTCATAATAAGGTCGTGTTTCATAGTCTAGGTCAGAGTGGGAGGTATGCAAGGGTTCGGGCGAGTCAGGCTGCGCTCGAGGTCCTGGATGGACTGCCGCCGTATGAGTTCAGGAGTAAGTATGGGTGTGATTGTGTTGACGAGGGAGAGGGGAGCATGGAGACAGAGGAGAAGGAGAGGGCGATGAAGGAGAGGATTGGGTTGAGCATCTAAGGGTGCCTGGTGGAAGAGAAGGAGTATGTGCTTGACCACAAATTGACGGTGGATGGGTGGGTTTGGCACTTCAAAAGCCGTGGAGGCATTGCTTTCTCATGATGTGCGAGGTCCGAGATTGCAAAGGTTTCATGGATGTGCTTAAGGGCTCTTATAGTGGGTATCGATATCTACAACTAGAGGCTATCACTAGCTAAGCGTGCTCAAACCTGTCTCGCTGCTCAATGACGCAGCGGTTTCCTATGACGGAGAGAGTATGGGGTATTATGCAGGGCATAGGGGTATGTTGCCAACAAACAAATCAAAACGCCAGGTACAGACCCATCCACTGCGCAGCCACTTTCTGCGGTGCTCTCCTTCGTCTCGTACGTCAAACGTCGCCCAAATGCCTCGGTTTTAGACATCAGGGTCCTCCTTTACCCTTACCTCAGGCTCCGGCAACCACTCCTTCAACTGCATCATCCTGTTGCGGCAATGCACCACATAAATTGCCGCCGCAAGCGCATTCCATACATCGAATCCCTCCTTTCCGAAATCAAACATAGCAATCAATCGTAAGCCCGGCACTCGGTTGTCCTTGGTTGGCGGCAGATAGCTGACGAACGCCATGATAGTGTGCGACGCCGAGACGCCGTAAAGAGTCGGGACATCTGGGCTAGTCGATGACGACGAAGCGAAGGAAGTTGAGGCTGCGCAACTCGCGAGTGTCGAGGCCCAACGATCATGAAGGTCACCAAGTTTGGCAAGGGTTCTTCTTTCGAGTACGGACGAGGAAACGTCTTTGCTGACGGTCACTGTTTCGAAGAGTGGGAGCGTGGACCAGTGGGCGTCGACGCCGCCGTCTTTCATTGCCCATGATGCGTATTTGGCAAGCGCACGTTTGATGTGGTATTGCGGTCGGCGCTTGGGCGCGCGGGTCATGATCGAGTCGCGGACGTAGGCGCCAAGGTCGAGGAGAGAGGAGAGTGCGACTTGTGCTGATAACATGTTAGCTCTGAGAGGCATGGTGGAAAGCAGTGACGTACCATGGTAGTGTGTGCCCAGCGCTGGCTTGATGAACGGCTTGTCCGGTACCTCAGTGAAGAGGTCTGCAGGCAGGCTGGGCAAGTCGTCCACCCACTCAATGGGCATAATGGGTTCGTATCCGCGGTTGTTGATTTTCTGAAACAGGAAGATGGCGTCCTCGGGCCAGCCGGCGCCTTGCAGCTCCTGTCGTTGCCTCTGCTGCTTAAATAGACGCTCGTCGAAGCTGATGCCCTTGTGTGTCTCGAGGTAGCCGCCGTCGTCTACAACAATAGTGTCGTCGTTGGCATCAACCTCAATGTCTTGGAAATCTTGACCCTTGTCGAAGGTGGGCGAGATAGGTGATGTGTTGAACAGGGTGTCACCCTCGATACTATCCTGGCCCTCTGATGACCGTAGGACGGAGTCTGGCGGTGACATGGGCACCAACGTGATGTCGACATCGCTGCTAGGGCTGGGCGTCCGTGTATGCCAGATGTTCACGCGCGATTCTGGGCTCAGGTCTCGGTCTGGCGGACTCAAGAGCTGATTCGGAGGTGGTTCGTGCTGTTTGAAGTTTGGCTTGGTAGGGATTGCGGGGACTTTGAACTGGAAGGGCTTCTCTCGGGCTTTCTGTGTCTTCCTGGGGCTGATATAGGACCAGACCTTGGTCGCATACTCGTGAAGGATTGTCATGGTGCAAGTGTCACCCACACAAATAGACTGAGTCAGGCCGTGGGCCGTGGGTCGTGAAATGTCGTGGTGATGGCTGTGGGAAGGAGTCGTGATTCGAGACGCGTGCGAGCAGCGCGGAGGTCGACAATAGCTATTGTGGAAGGTGCCGCCGGTGACAGTGAGGGTGAATGCCAGTCAGCGCACCCTTAAAGCGGGGCTGGAACAATAGGCAGGAGCATCCGTCTTTGAGCGTCAAGTACCAAAGACGATGCCTTCACCCCGAGTCATTGTTGCGCGTGAACCCTGGATGAACTCGGTGGCTGGCTTAGCGTGACGCGAGGTCACGGTGCACTTTAACGCAGTCGGGATAAGATTAGATTATCTGGAAAAGATCTGATAACCCCACCAAAATTTTGGCGGGGCCTCGATTTGCATCTTAGGAAGCAGCCCAGCGATCACCGCCGAGTTTCCTCTTCCTCAAAATTTATGGACTTTGACTCCATACACTCCTTCAAATTGCAAACATGACCGTTTCCGAGGATACCCAGACCACGCAGGTCTCTCAGCTCCGCAACATTCTTACATCCGAGCAGGAGCCTCTCGCGCGCCGCTTCCGTGCCCTCTTCTCGCTCAAGTACCTTGCATCGCTTCAGCCGCCGAACGAGGAGACCGTCCCTGCGATTGAGGCGATTGCTGCTGGCTTTGGATCACCGTCTGCGTTACTTAAGCACGAGCTTGCGTACTGCCTCGGCCAGTCTCGCCACGATGCTGCGATTGCGCCGCTGAGGCAGGTCTTGATGGACAAGCAGGAAGATGCCATGTGCAGGCATGAGGCTGCTGAGGCACTTGGCGCCCTGAGCGATAAGGGTAGTCTAGATCTGTTGAGGCAGTTCAGGGACGCGAAGGACGAGCCGGACGTCATTACTGAAACCTGCGATATTGCAGTAGACAGGATTGAGTGGGACCACGGCCTGCAGAAGGGCCAGGAGAAAATCAAGAAGAGGTAAGACACATTGTGGAGAAAGCTAGGCGTTCATTTGCTGATTACTCCATAGCGACTTCACATCCATTGACCCTGCGCCGCCGATGCCCCAGTCCTCGGACAAGCCTTCCATTCCTGAGCTTGAGAAGACACTGCTCGACACGAAGCTGCCACTATTCCAGCGCTACAGAGCCATGTTTGCGCTGCGCGACCTCTCCTCCCCGCCTGATCTGCCCACCGCAGTTCCGGCTGTTGAGGCTCTTGCGCGCGGCTTCGAAGACCCCTCTGCCTTGTTCCGCCATGAGATTGCCTTTGTATTTGGCCAGCTGTCGCATCCTGCTTCCATTCCCAGCTTGACAAAGGCGCTGAGCAACACAACAGAGGCGAGCATGGTCCGTCACGAGGCCGCGGAGGCGCTTGGCAGCCTCGGTGACGAGGAGGGCGTGGAGGACACTCTGCGCAAATTCTTAAACGATCCGGAGCAGGTTGTACGTGACAGCTGTATTGTGGCGCTCGACATGGCCGAGTTTGAGAAGAACGGTGAGAAGGAGTACGCCATCATCCCCTCGCAGGAGACGGCTGTTGCGGCTTAGATTGGGTGTCGGCTGGGTGCGTGCATGAATACAAGGCGTTTGATATCAAAATGGGACTAGAGGAAAAGGCAATATTCCATCAGTTGTTGGTGTTCCATCTAGAGGGTAGCATTAGCATAAGTTTCAGAAATGACATGTATGATCAAGACGTACTTGTGACCGCAGTCGCACTCATAGAAAACAGTGGATCCTTCGTCTGCACTTCGGAGCTGCTGTGTGTAGTAGCGGACCTCCTCGCGCCCGCACTCTTCGCAGCGCTGGGCAATGACACTGGTGGTGTTCACGTCGTCCTCTGAAAGTGTCTGGACCTCAGAGCGCTTTGCGCGCAGAGCTGAGGGGAAGGCGGTCGGCTTGGAAACGGTGACGACGGTCTTTGATGAAGTATCTGCAGCGCTCCGTCAGTCTATGCTCGTCTCAGACTGCTTGCTGCAGTGCTCGCCTACCCTTGTTGTTTGCGCCGCAAACGGTGCAGGTCAAGACAACGTTCTGTTTGCCTGCACTGCCGTCGAGCAGGTTTCCACAGTCGGTGCAGAAGACGAGAGAGCCGATAGCTGCCATTTTGAAGCGTTGTTGCGGGTGATGTGTGTCTGATTGGCAAGGTTGCAGATGTGAGAAACCAAAAGTTTCGCGGAAGATCAGCCGCGGAAGCTGCCCTGCAGGCCCGCTTGACGAATAAGGCAGGCGGTCAGACGCGTCTTGAATACGCCCATCCCAGCACCTGCATCATCTCATCTGTGTCGCCAGAAAAGTGTTTCTGCATTGCTTGCCGTCCTAGCGCATCCTTTGCGGGAGAGGACAAGCTCTGCCACGACCATGTGCTTCCTACTGCCGCCATAGCGACCCTTTCACTCCCATCCGGCCATTTACCATCGGCGTTTGCCTGATTTTCGAGCTCCCCACTGAGGTCACTGCGCCGGGAGAGACATCATGGACGGGCACTACGACGGTGCCTGGCACAACATGCAGGGCCATGGTATACCCTACCGGCCGCCGCCCACGGTGGACGAGGCGATTCCATACTCGCCTTTCACGTCCATCATACCTTTCTCGCTCGGTGTGTGACTTGACTTGACCGAGGCATTGCTGCAGCGTGCTCTCTCACCTGCCATGGATCGGTAGACTGACAGCAAGCAGACATCATACCCTTCCCCTCCGCCGAACCTCCCACGCCGCCCTCCACTCTCACCCAAGAGCAACAGCAAGCTGCGAAGAGGGCTGTGGGTATACTGAACAACGAGATCAACGGCCAGTCCACCGCTACACACCTCAGCAACACCATCAGCCAGCTTCGTGATCTCTTGGATCCTGAAGAGCTGCCGGAGTAGTAAGTTGACTTCACCTACCCTGTCCTAAAGCGGCAACTGACGATAGCTAGCACCTTCAAATTGATACCTCAGCTTGCAACACCGCCCTCCAAAAGCCCCACGAAGCATGGCAATGGCACAAGCTCAAAAGTCACATCTCTACTGAGTCCCTTTGCGGCTATGCTGCTGAAGAACACCGACATTGCATACTCTTGTGAGTGAGCTGGATCCGTTATTACATTTTGACTTAACAAAGGCAGCTTTTGGTAGCAGCGCGAATAAGCTGGTCCGCAACGTCCAATCTTCACAGCAAGCCACTCCACAGCCCCGAACGACACCACAGACACACACCTCCAACAACGCCGCATACTCTCAAAACGGCGCAATTCCGTACCCGTCCAGTGCGCTCTCGCCCGTCCCCAGTAGCACGCCTCTACGCCCAGGCCCGACCGTGGTGATTAAGCCTGCGTCTGTGAAAAAGGAGGAGTATCAGCGATTCGACAATATCGCGATTGGCGCACCCTCGTCGCAACGGAAGGCCGACAGCGGTACGTCGGTCCTCAGACCCCACGAGCGAGAGATTGCCGACCGCAAGATCGAGGAACTTGAGGGTTTCGTGATCAAGCTCTGCGAGGAGAGGGACGATCTGGACGCGACTGGCAGCTTCACACGGATATCCACATCAGACGGCGAGATGAACGTTATCGAGCAACGAGCAATGGACCGCCTGTCTGACAAGATGGCAACTGTCAACAATCTCGGTCATTTCGCTGAGTTGTCGGTCGACCTCGTCTCTCAAGTGCAGAAATTGCTGGAGCCGAGTATCACTTGCACCGGCCAGCTCGTCCTATTTCCACAAGATGAGGACTGGTCTGACGGCATCGATAAGGCCAGGGCCGCTCTCCAAGCGTCCAAGCTGACGCTGACTTCTATGATCGATGGTCGTGATGACTATCGGCTACGGCCCGAAGACACGGTCAGCGCCATCATCGACCTGGTCAAAGTCATCCGCAATGAGTGCATTGTACCTGTGATTCAAGCACATCGCGGTGATAGCCTGTTTGACTCTGCGACTTCACGCAGGAAGGAGCTTCTTAGCATCCTCCGAGGCTGCGGCGCTGTCTTGAGTCGGTTCGCAACTTTGATTGGCAAGGTCAACCTAGCAGAGCGCGGTCTGAATATCCTGGAAGACTTAACTGTCGGTCTACTTGTCGAGCAGAACAGTGACTCGGAGAAGGACTCGGTGTTTGGCATCAAAGCCTTCGAGACTTTTAGGCAGAAGGCCATGGACGTCCTTGCCCAGATCTTCGCGCGTCATACTGATCAACGACCTTCGATCCTCAATGGCATCCTCAGCAATTTGGAGAAGTTGCCCGACAAAAAGGCTAGCGCTCGGCAGTTCAAATCTGCACGAGAAGTGCCAATCATGTCCATCTCTGCACTCTTTATGCGGTTCGTACAAGTCGCGGCAATGAATCACGAGACACGGACCAGTCGTCTATCCGAAGACACCGAAGATCACCTCGAAGGTGAGAATAGCGAGTACGATCCAGTTGCGTCGATGCCGCAGACCTCGAAGCGCAAGGGTAAAACTGGCGCGTCGAGTCAGACTGCAAAGTTCCTGGCTGCCAATGCTAGACATATTGCAGACACGATCACTGGCAGCCTCGTCCACAGAGCTTCCAATGTGTCCAAGACTGGCGACAAGCCCTTCCGTAATCTGCTGGATCTCTTCATTGAAGACTTTCTGAATGTGCTGGGTTCGCCTGAATGGCCTGCGGCTACCCTTCTTCTGTTCAGCTTCCTGGTGCGCATGATGCACACTGTCAGCTCGGAGCATGCTGCGAAGTATTCCGTTGTCGACAAAGACATGGCTCTCTCCACTCTGGCGAAGATGGGTTGCGGCATCCTTGATTTCAAACATCGCTTGAGACACCTGAAGCGAGCTCTCGATACGTCGCAATCCGACCTTTCCGCCCGACTGGATCGCCTTGCTGAGGACGCCTTCGATGACAAAAACGGAGTCAATGTTATCGATCTCTACGAATTTGACGGGCCAAATCGCATGGTAGTGGAGTCGTTGAGCAGCTATCTCGAGCTTCGAAAAGACCAAGAAGATCTTCATCTCCAGTCCGTGACTGGTTGTCACATAACTCTGTGGCTCGATGCTGTTCTTGACCAGATTGGCAAGCTTGCAGAAAAGTCGGATCCTCCGCCTCGCTTGATCGGGGTGCAGCGATGCTTGGAGGCCATGTTAGCAGATCCACACTGGCTGGATTGCAAGTAGTAAGTGCGCCAATGAAGGATATCATTGCAACAAACTGACAAGTTTTTCAGCAAATTCCAAGAAGTCTCTGAGAATCAGGCCAAACTAGCAGCTGGCATCGTCACGTCACAAGCTCCACTCTGCAAGAAGTACGTTTCCGAAATTGTGAAGATTATGCGCGCGGCCACTGTGGACAAGGCTTCCTCCAAGCTACGCTCAAGAGGCATGACAGGCTTGGAACAGTTGATCGAAAAGGATTCTAGTGTCGTCGATGAAGGCATGGTAATGAGTCTCGTTGGATCCCTGAGAGACGCCTCGCCTATGGTCCGCGAACACACCCTTGGCTTGGTTGCGCAATGTCTGGAACGCGACCCCAGTCGCGAGAAAGAGTTCCTCGGGCACATCCTTGCCCTGACCACCGACCCGTCGAACGGCCCGAAGAAAAAGGCTATCAAACTCTTGAAAGGGCTTTACGTCAGTACGCCATCGAAAGACAACAGACTTTCAATTGCCAAGGCACTGCTTCTTCCTTCCCAGGACGACGAGAAAGCTATAGCAGAGCTGAGCCGTGGTGTCCTCGAGGAGCTCTGGTTGGCTCCATTAGCGTCTGCCACCCGCTCTGATGAACATCAAGTAAAGTTGGACCGCGCCCACAGGGCGGTCTTGCTGGCAGACGTGATCGAAGCCATACAACGGCTGCCAACACTACTTGAGTGTTTCGAGAATTTCCTCGCCTATGCCTTGTGTGACGAAGCGAAGGCCAAGAAATCAAACGTTCGCCTGTGCAAAGAGCTTATCGCCGAGATGTTCGACAGGGCCATCGAAGTGGACTCTACGACGGGTGCGAAATCGCCGCAGGCGAAAATACTCTACGCTTTGAGCACCTTCGCCAAGATCGATCCCACACTATTCACTATGGCCCAGATCGATGACCTCAAGATACATCTCATTTCGCCTAAGCAAACCACCGAGCTGGCGATCATTCAGCCCATCGTCAGGATCTTCCGATACGTGTTTCCGACATTGCCATTTTTCGACCCGAAGCTTGCAGAGCACGTACGAGGCAGTCTCATGAATATGCTCGGAAAGCTGGCTCAATGGGCTGTTCGCTCTCACATCACCAGTCGTGACACGTTGACTGATGTCGCGTACTGTCTGTGGACTATCTGCCCACTCGTCGACTTGGGCTTGATTAAGCTGTTCACCGTCATCCACAGTACGCTTTGCAGCATACAGTCAAAGTACATGGGGCCTAGCAAGAAAGGGACCCTAGTGGAGCAGCAGATTAGTGCTTGCGCATTTATTGTCTTGCTTGGAGCACTCGGCAACGTTTGCGCATTCGATGCACATACCGAGATGTTCATGGAGAGGCTCGCAACCTATGCACGTAACATGGTATCTCAGAAGAAAGCCAGAGCGGAGGATCTGGCTCCCCTGATCAAGGGCTCTTCTTCAGTATCGCTTCTGCTCCTCGATACAGTTCGACCTTTCACGATGCAGATCTACGACATGGATGTCCGTGAGCACGCTATGCGTAGTGTGGGTGGCATCTGCCAACAAGCTCCAGAGCTTTTTATGCGCAAGGAGATCGAGAAGCTTATTAAGCTTGTCTTCGTTAATCAGGACACGGATCGACTGAAGCTCGTGGTACTATCCACTTTCGAGGCATACTTTACGCGAGCTGAGCGCCGCTCAGAAACGGGATCGTCGATCGCTGTGGGCGAGGGTGCCGTTCACGGGTCTGCACGCTTGGAGTCGTCTTATTCGGCAACAGCGACAGATGCTGCCACTACGCATGTGGCCAAACAGTTCTTGGGCAGTTTCAAGACCATCGCCCTGAACAACGACAATAACTTAGCAGAGTCGGCGACCAACATCATTGCCAGCATCAGCCGAGCGGGCCTGGAGCATCCCAAAGAGTGCGGTGCCGCCCTTGTCGCCCTGTCAACATCTGCGAACAAGACCATTGCACAGGTCGCCGCAGTGGAGCACAAGAGGATTCATGAGAAGCAAGAGTCGTACCTTGAGAAAGAATACGTCCAGGCTGTTCGAATCGCCTATGACTACCAGCGCGACGTCTTCCAGGATCCGCATGGCATGCTTGAGACGACCTACACTCCCAAACTTGCTCATCTGTTCAATGCCTTGAAGGGTGGTAAGAAGGCAACTTTCAAGAAGTTCGTCGACAATCTCACCAAGCAGTTGGATTTCGACTTTGCTAAGCTGGACACGACTGGTGATATACCAGACATCGTCCTCTACACCCGTTTCTGTCTCGAGAACTTGGGCCTGGCCGACCTCACCACGCTCGACATGGTTGCATCGTTCATCGATAGGATCGAGGCGATAGTGCTAAAGGACGCAGGTCCCTTGGTAGCCGGCGAGATCGACAAGGAGATGCCACAACAAGCTCCAATACCACAACCCTCTTTCGTTTCCGCCAATCTTAATGACCAGCTTCAAGCTATGGCCGTTGACCACAGCACGGATCAGTCTCTCGAGGGTTTCGTCCCGCCACTATCACAGCCTGCGCATCTCGACATCAGTGACGGCCGGTTGAGGAAATTCGCCGTCGCCTGCATCATCCTGCACATGCTGTGGGAGACACGCACGCATATTCGTCAATGCTACAATGTCCACAAGTACGGCAATCGCATTCCGCAGAAGGAGTATGCGAAGCCTGCCCAGCGAAACAACTTCGTACCAGGCAAACAGCTATGGGACAAACTCACTCCATACATGAGTGCACTCGACAGCCGGGAAGCCATGATCAAGTGCTGCTACGACTTCTCCGAGCTCCTGAACGTCGACCGGGAAGTCAAGGTCGGTGAGGACGAGGATGGATTGGACGCAGCCATGATGGATGCCGGCTACGAAACACCGACAGAGGACGGCGATGATGCGCGACGCTCGGCTTCGATTCCAACGAGCGGACGTGGCAGAAAGAGGAAGACCAACGTCAGTCTGGGCAACACACCAAAGAAGCCCCGCGGCCGCCCGCCAGGCCCAAAGAGTAAGGGTAGGGGTTCCAAAACTCCAGACTACGGTGACGACTCCGACTAGGGTTCGGAGCCAGAAGTAGTTGTTCAGAGAAGCTCGAGGAGCAGGAGGAAGAAGGATGGTAACGAGTCGTAACGTTTCGACTTGCTTACATTTGCTACGCAGGCATGCAAATACACGCAAAAAGGGGGAAGAAGGATCATTACCTAGCATTATCGGCGTTTGACAGGCATCAGAGATACCCCTCGACATGGTCGGGCTGCATGTCTACGGCGTTTTGGGCATCACAATGTGGATCTGCTTCTCAGGACCATTGATACAAGCGCTCTGCGCGTTCGTGATAGTATACTATAGTTGGCAGATCTCAGAACATAATCAACATATCTAGTCCAGTACTGTCGTGGAGTCCTTCAGGCCACTAGTTCCAAGTAACGTGATGCCGCCCTTCTTCTGCCTACGCCTCCATGACGACCCCACAACGGGAACCTGTTAAGAGAGATCTTAACATTTGCAAGCGGTGAGGTTTTGTCAACCTAAGTATATAAATCCAAACATTCGTCAAGTCTTCAGGAAAGTAGCTACCAACACTGACTATGGTCATACACATACTTCGGTAGTATCACACGGCGTTGCAACCAAGGCTGCAGCGTCCCTTTCCTTTTGCCTCTTTCCGGAAGCATCACGGTGCTCATGCGTTCGAATCTGGAACACCGCTCTTTCTTTTTCATCTTGCCCAGTGTCCGAAGTTTGGTCATGTATGTTTTTGTTCGCGAGTGCACATCACGTGTAGGCAGACATGCAAGTGCAAGTGACGCCGCCCTTCTGCCTACACCCCCGTCACGACTCCACACCACAGGCCTGACCTTCCAACGAGAAATGCAGCATCTGAGAGCGTGATACATATTTGGAGTATCGAGTCCATATACTCAGATAACCATCGAGTCTTCCAGGAAAGTAGCTACCAATCACGCACATACTATGGTATCATATGGCGTCGTAGTCATGACACTGTCGTGACTGCAGCGTCCCTTTCCTTTTGTCCATCTTTGGACGTGTTCCGGCGCTCTTGCGTTCGATTCTGAAGCAGCACACTTTGCTTCGCTTCGGAGTTCTGACTGCACGGTCTCCCTTGTTTTTGTCAAAGGTTGATGTCACGTGTAGGCAGCGGTGCAGGTGAAGCCGCCCTTTTGATTCAGCCGTGTGTGACAGAACAACAATCCGGTTTGCGCTGTTCCAGAACAACCTATCATGGGGATCTGGCCGCCATAGGCGAACACAGCATTGAGACTCTATATATATCGCAAAATTCGCAGGCAGTTTTAGGAAAGTAGCTACCTTCATTTTCAAGGAGAAACCGCGCTGGTCGAGACGAGCTCGCTCGTCGATGAAACCAGTGCCCTTTCCTTTTCGGATCTGTCCAGCTCTTACAGGAGAGCAAGCGTTTGACTCTCCCTCCAAACTGGGCGGAGTATCTGCGTGAGTTCTTTTTGCTGTGTCGTGCTGCTGCGACATGCGACATGCGCGAGGTGCAAAGTCAGGTGACAAGGCTGCAACGCCCTTTTCTTGCTGTACCCAGCAACGTCACCTATCAGACTGTTGCTAGCAAAGTAAAACTTTTCTAGTACTTGTCTCAGCCTCTGATAGGGTATGGGAGTTGGCGAGGATATAATTTAGGAGATTGGAGGTATTTCTAGAAAAGTAGCTACGTATCACTCTTGAACAAAAGCTTAACCTGCGCCTTGGGACTGTGGTCTCGAGGCGCCCTTTCCTTTTGCTTTGGAAGGCAGGCTCGGTTAGACAGAGCTTTCAGGCCGAAGAACAGGCGTTCGGACACCTGTCTCTGCTCGCAGTTGTGGATGCTCCTTTTTGCCGAGTGTCGTGACTTGGGTGCCTGGCATGGTAAGCACATTAGTTCTGTGGCCAACTTGTAACAGCATTTGAGAGGTAAAACTTTTGCATGTCTTCATGCAATTGTGCAGAGCGTGTTGCGCGCGATGCTTGCCGCTCAACAATACTCCATGCGATGCTCCAACCTTATGTATACACACAAACATCTAGTCCACTCCTGTCCATGACTCAGGGCACGCTCACCAGCTCTCGATTTGCATTCCAGGCGCAGGCGGGCGTGATTCATCCGCGGGATTGGCCTATTTCTCGCCGTCGGCGGTCCTGACAACGACACTGCCGTCCTGCATGCCGAAGTATACAGCAACAGGGACCTGCCCACCACTGACTGCTGACTTCTCGCCGCTCTTCGCCCTCAGTGCCTGAGCATCCAGACCATTCAGGCCGGAGAAGATACCGACCTCCAGTACACCTGTCAGGCTCTTGATGGCCTTTGCGATGTTGTTGACCTCCCATGTGCCGTCACTCCCATCGCCCTTACCCTTCCCATTTTCAACATCCTTCTTCGTCAACAGCTGCGGGAACGCAGCATCAATGATGTAGAAATCCTGATCCGTCTTGAGCGGCCCCGACTTCTCCAGCAGCGTTGTCCTGAGCTTCGGGTCCGTCGATCCCAGCGTCCGCAGCGCGGCAGCAACCTTGTTCTGCGACAGCGGCGCAACCTCAATCGGTATTGTTGGCCAGTTGGTCAACAAACGATCCTGTCTCTTCCTGTAGTCGGCAACGCAGACAAACTTCTTCGCGCGCTCCGCAACCAGCTTCTCCTGGAACAGGCACGCGCCGCCGCCCTTGATGCAGTTCAGCTCCAGATCGACCTCGTCGGCGCCGTCGAAGGCCACGTCAAGCATCACGCCATCCGGTAGCGAGTCGAAGCCCAGCGGCGTCAGCCCCGCATTGATGATGACTTGTCGTGACTGATAGCCTGTGGGCACGAAGCGGATCGCGGGGTTTGTGGAGCGCTCTTTGATGGCTTCGACGACGTAGACGATGGTTGTGCCCGAGCCAATACCGACGTACGAGGCGTTGGCGTCGAAGTGGTCGGCCACTGCTTGCTGGCCGGCTGCGCGCTTGGCGGCTTCGACGTTTGTGTCGGTCATTGTGGGTGTGGTGAGTAGAGATGCAGTGGTGATGAAGTGTCGGCGGGAGGAAACGTGTGGGAGTTCGTTGTTATGTGCTGATGGCGCAGGAAGACACAATGAGACTTTGGTGGGGACTTTGGTGTTGAGGGGCAGAAGAGAGGGTCTCGATCGGTGCAGTGGCCGATGACTGATGCTTCGCAGTTGCTGCGTGGGGCGCACAGCTCGCAATGGTGACCTCATCGAACGACTGCAGCTGCTTCTGCACGAGCAATTGAGCTAGTCACAAAATTCTTGAAATGATTTAGGCTATTTGCTGGTCGCAACGAGCAGAGACGTCAAGGTGAGCTCGTCACGAGATGACAGGGAGCTCCTACCAAATGACGCTTGAGCCCCACTCCTACCCCCACGTTCGTTGGTGGTTGGCACCTGCCTTACACAACCTAAGTATCTTGCCTCCGTCCACGCCCCCACAAACATGTATCTTCAGGTCGAGTAGCCAGAACCCCCAAAACACACGAGCAGGCATACACATACATACATGAGCTCTGGGATGGAGGACGTACAATATGCACGAATCGTCAGTGTCAGACCCACAATATGAAGTTGTGTACGGCACGCCACATGTCTATGGCACTGCATCAGGCCAATTGCTGGCATCGGATCTCGAGCTCAGTTTCTGGGGTGGCGTTGACCATGAGACTGGAAACGTGATCGACCGCTCTCACCCTCTCGCTGGGCAAAGTATGAAGGGCAAAATTTTGGCGATACCTGGTGGACGAGGATCCTGCTCAGGGTCGGCCACGATACTGGAACTGATCATGAATGGGAACGGACCAAGAGCGTTGATATTCGAGCGCACCAACGAGATCCTTGCTGTAGGCGTCTTTGTCGCAGAAGAGCTGTTTGGCAAGAAGATACCCATGGTCATCGTAGGTCCGGAGAACTTCAAGACTATACTGAGATGGAACGGAGTCGATGTTTTCGTTCGTGACCATCGAGTCTCAAATCGACCACTAGAAGCAAGCATCAATAACATCTACGTTGGTTTTGGCGCCGAGCATCTGCAGCGCCATATGCCTGAGCTGTCAGACACTGACAGGGCCATGCGTTCAGCTAACCACAATGAGGGGAGCGCTTACACGAAAGCTCAAGGGCTGGCTATGGACATCATCATAAGAACAGCTTCCATCATCAAAGCTCCATCATTGATGTCCGTCAGCCGGGCCCACGTCGACGGAGCTCACTTCGGGCCAGCTTCTGTGCTCTTCGGCAAACGACTTCGCGACCTGGGCGGCAACTTCGCAGTCCCAACTACCGTCAACGCCATCACTATCGATCAGCAGCGCTGGCGAGATTTGGGCGTCGACAAAGCCTTTGGTACAGAGAGCGATGAACTTGCTCAAACGTTTCTTGAGATGGGTGCGCAATTGTCATTCACATGTGCACCATACCAACTCGACCCAGCACCTAAGCTAGGCGAACAGGTAGCCTTTGGCGAGTCCAATGTGGTATGCTATGCCAATTCCATCCTCGGCGCAAGGACAGCCAAATACCCCAACATGCTCGAAGCACTCATTGCCCTGACCGGCCGAGCACCCTGTGCCGGCATCCACCTAGCAGAGAACAGGGTACCCCAGATCACCGTCTCTGTGCCCCCGTTCTCTGAGACAACGCATGAGGATGTGCTCGACGACTCCTTCTGGCCGCTTCTAGGCTACGAAATCGGCGCCAAAGCAGGCTCACAGATCCCCATCATCACCGGCCTCGACCACGTCTCCCCAGCGCAACCCTCTCGCGACGCCCTAAAAGCCTTCTCCGCCGCCTTCGCCACGAGCGCAGGAGCGCCCATGTTCCACGTGGTGGGCATCACGCCAGAAGCCGCGCAGCACAGCGCGCTTGCCTCGACCTTACCACATATTAGCATCACATGGCAGGGCCTCCGCAACACTTGGACAAACTTCAACAAGAGTCCTGACGGGAGACTAGTGCCGCGCAGCGTAGACCTTGTATCCCTGGGTAACCCGCACTTCTCTTCGCTTGAACTGCGGAGCCTTGCGCGGCTTGTGAAAGGCCGTTCAAAGCACCCCTCTACATCTGTAATCGTCACGACGTCGCGCGCGCAGCGTAGTCTCGCGGCGCAGGCTGGCTATATAGCGCAGCTGGAGGAGTTTGGGGTCCAGGTGCTGACGGATACGTGCTGGTGCTTTATCCGCTCTCCAGTGATCGCGCAGGACGTGGAGTCCATTATGACTAACTCGGGGAAGTACGCACACTACGGGCCCGGGCTGACGGGGCGGGAGTTCCGGTTTGGAAGTCTGGGAGCGTGCGTGGAGAGTGCGTGTATTGGGATCTGGGACGCGGAGATGCCTGCATGGCTGGAAACCGGAAGTTCGAATTTACGAGGACTGAATGCATAGCATCGTTATCATTACTATTGGCGCGTTGTGACAGTTCACACCTGCTCCGCCTTCGGCGGCTCGACCTTGATCTCCGGGCCCTCTATCTTCTTGACCTTCCTACCCTCCCACCAACTCATGATTCCCGCAAGCATGGCTACACCACACCCCAGTGCAATGAATGTCCCTGTCGCCCACGTCGGCCGATCGAGACGGTTGTAGTGCCACATGAAGAAACACAGCACGGCCTGCAGCAGCGTATTCAAAACCATCATATCGACTGTAAACGCCAGTTTCCACATACTCGTCGGCGGCGCGCGCTCAGCCGTGAACGTGTGCCTTTCCTCCTTACCAGTCGCGATCTCGCGCTCCTCAAACCACGCAGGCGGGCGGAACCACGCTTTATTCTGGTCGTAGAGGCGGCGCATGGCGTTCTGGTCGTGCTTGTGCACAGAGCGCATCATCCAGTAGAAGTCGCGGAAGCGCCAGGGCGCGAGGCCGAAGCCGGTGACGCAGAACAGCGCGTTGAGGATCTGGCTGTCGATCTCGAGCCAGATCTTGCGCGCGCTGTAGTCGTCGTTGCAGCTGGGGTGGCACATGGCGGGGGCGGCGTTGAGGAGCAGGAAGAAGAGCATTGCGCCCCAGGCCTGAAGGGTTAGTGTGATGATTGAGGGAGAAGGGAAGTGACAGGACGTACGACGATATTCAGACCGTAGATTGTGATAAGGAAACCGGAGGGGGTGAGGAAGAAGACCCAGAATGCCTTCAACCCGTTCTTGATTGTGGGACCCCAGGACTCCTTGTGGGGAGAAGCATGTTTCTCTTTCAGCGTTCGCCGCTGATGCAGACCATGATGCCTGTGCTTCTTCTTTCCGTAGATGTGTGTATCTTCTGGTGCAATAGCTTCTTCAATTGGGCTGCTGAGGGTCTTCGTTTGCGACTTGACAAGCGTGAGCTCTCCATCGTCGTCTGGCTGCGCAACTCGGATCGAGTGGCCATGCCCGTTGAACTCGATGTTTGCGCCGCCAGATTCCGGATCGCGGAGCTCGGTCAGATTCGGTGCTTGGGCGATTGCAGTTCCTGTAGCCTGCCACATGCCCAGCTGGGGTGTCGCATTCAACAAGGAGATTGATGCTCCTCGCGCCCGGCCCAGGATGCCTTTCTCTTGCTTGTCGGCCATGATTCAGATGTGGTGGTCGACCAGGCTGGCATGCGATGCGATCATGAGCAGCCAAAACGCGACGTAACGACGTCAATTAAGTTCAGACTGGTCGAGCTCCTGCAAAATTACGTCCGTACCAAGAAGAAAAATTCGTGCGGCCGAAGCTGGTGATTGTAGTTTTTATGATCCGACGCTCCGATGTACGTGATCTGCGCCAATGCGGACGATTCGCGGTGGGTTGCGCAACGACTCGCCCCAAGCGGCAAGATCAAGCGTTGTTCTCGGTCTGGCATGCAATTCGCACGCTTTGGGGGCTGGGGACCGGGAGCCGAAAACAAGAAGAGGTGAGATGCCGAGCTCCATGTGAAGCATTTGATTGGGTGAAGTTGCTGATTCATACGGTCCGACTGCTTACCCAAACAGAGTGCAGCGGACCAGGCCCAGAGATGCCGCCTCTGTCAAGTCATCACCGCTGAGATCTCTTCATCTCGAGATTGCATCGATGTAGCAAGGAATTGTTGTCTGATGCACAATGCCTCTCAACTTTAGCAGCAATCAACGAAACGGCCAGTACCATGACGAGAAAGCACAAAGCACTGGACGTGTCAACACTTTTGGTCAGGTCGCGATACAGTTCCATAGAAATACGACACACCTCAAGTACTGGTTTGATAAGGTGCAGAATGACGCTGCTGAATGTCGACCGGCGAAGCGTGCAAAGCCGCGCAGAGGAAGTACAGCCCTTGTTGACGAGTTCATCAACGAGAAGACGAGCACAACTCCGAGACCGAAGTTGAATATCGCAATTCAGATCTGCGGGTCTCGAGGAGATGTGCAGCCCTTCATTCCTATCGCAAAGCTGCTCCAGGGTCATGGACATCGAGTCCGGATTTGCACACATCCGGCGTTCAAAGACTTCGTTGTGAGTGCTCATAGTCTGAAAGCTGATGGTGTCCCACAAGGTCTGACTCAAGAGGCAGGAAAGTAATGCAGTCGAATTCTTCTCCATTGGTGGCGATCCGGAGGCGCTGATGGCGTACATGGTCAAGAATCCCGGGCTGTTGCCAAACATGGAGTCGGTTAAAGCTGGGGATATTGGCAAGCGTCGAAAGGAGATGGCCGAGATGATCGAAGGGACCTGGAGAAGTTGCATCGAAGCAGGAGACGGTATGGGCGAAAGAATCCATGCGTTGAACGTGGACGCACCCAAAGACTTGTTCATCGCCGACGCCATCATCGCGAATCCACCCTCCATGGGGCACATACATTGTGCTGAGAAGTTGGGAATCCCTTTGCACATGGTGTTCACGATGCCTTGGTCGCCAACGAGAGCGTTCCATCACCCTCTGGCTGCCATGGAATATGGTGAAGTTGAGACCTCCATGGCCAACTTGTTCAGCTTTGGGATCATGGAGGTAAGTCAACAAAACTGTCCGGTCCTGAGAAACCTGCTAACACCGGTCTTAGCTGCTTACCTGGCAAGGCCTCGGCGATCTCATAAACAAATTTCGAACACAGACCCTAAAGCTCGACGCGATCAGCCCACTTTGGGGCCACCAGCTGATACCAAGGCTCCGTGTGCCATACAGCTATCTCTGGTCGCAAGCTTTAATTCCACGGCCGTCAGACTGGGGGCCACACGTCAGCGTGACTGGCTTCTCCTTTCTCAAAGCCGGCTCGAACTACACTCCGCCTGAAGATCTGGCTGACTTTCTTGCCAAAGGTCCACCTCCGGTCTATATCGGCTTCGGTAGCATCGTGGTGGAGGACCCAACTGCTCTTACCAAGCTCGTCTTCGAGGCAGTCAAATTGGCCAAAGTCCGGGCAATTGTATCGAAAGGATGGGGAGGTGTCGGCGCTGGCGAAGTACCTGACGATGTGTACCTGATCGGCAACTGTCCGCACGATTGGTTGTTCCAAAGGGTCTCGTGTGTCGTGCACCACGGAGGCGCTGGAACCACAGCAGCTGGCATTGCGTTAGGCAAGCCGACCGTTGTCGTGCCGTTCTTTGGCGACCAGCCATTCTGGGGCCAGGTATGTGCGTATTGAATTTTGTTGAACATATTGTTGACAACTTTTAGATGATCGCAAAAGCGGGAGCGGGCCCTGTTCCAGTGCCGTTCAAGCAGATGACAGCGCAGAGTCTTGCCGAGAGCATAACGTTCGCGTTGAAAGATGAAGTGAAAATTGCTGTACAGAAGATGGCCGAGAGCATAGCGGAAGAGGACGGTTCAGGTGATACTGTGACAGACTTCGAGCAAAAGCTCGACCTCGACGGTATGCGGTGCCATCTCTGTCCGGAACGCCTTGCCATCTGGAGAGACAAGCAGACTGGGGCGCATTTGAGCGGCTTTGCTGCACTCACGCTCGCCGAACAGAAACTGCTGGATCCACGACATCTGCGACTGTAAGTTTGTTCGACTTGTGAAGAGTCAGGGCCATAGCTGACCATGGTTGATGTAGATTGCGACACAGGCATTGGTGTGAGTATTGTTTTCAACGAAAGCGTGGCGAGGTCCCTGCTGACAGACCTAGATACACACGAAGGTGCCGAGGGTCCCATCGTAGGCGCCGTAGCTGCTTTCGGTGGTCTGATGGCTGGCCTCGGGACAGACACCACTGAGTTCTCGCATCGCCTGAAGAGGAAGGAGAACCATGCTGATGTTGAGGCATTGGCGCGAACTGCAACGAACGGTGAGGAAGAGACTTTCGATCCCAAGAAGGGCATCACCTCGAAGCAGTTCAACCACATGGCATACAGAATGGCCAAGAAGTCGTATGAAGACGATCCGATGAAGAACTTCACCAAGCCGCGTACAAGTCCTAACCTCATAGCCATTCGCAAGAAGGTCGCAGAGAAAAAGGCGGGAGGCGGTCGAGGGTACCAGATTACGAGCGCTACCGCGCACTTTATTTGCGACCTCTCGGTTACGGGCGCGAAAGGTTGGTCTCGCCGTATCGGTATAACGATTTCGCTGACAGGTCGAATAGCTCCGGTTGCGTTCTTTTACAACATAGCAAACGGCTATCGTAACTTACCATCTTACACCATTCGCAACGATCCAGCAAGGCGAAGAGACGAGATCACAGGGCTTGGAAGTGGCTGCAAACTCGCAGGAAAGGTCAATTATCCTCTGTCTTGACCAAACGTGCATGCTGACAGGCTTTTCAGGAGTTCGTCATGGGTTTCGCCGACGCGTTCCAGGGCATCGTAAGACATCCTTACTTGGGTGCGAAACAAGAAGGCTTCGGTGGCTTTGGTAAAGGCATTGGTAGGGCCCTTGGCGGCTTCTACTGCCATTCGATGGCAGGTGCGTACAGTCTCTTCGTCGTATACGTGAATCTTTACTAATGCAGTCAGCGGTCTTTGGTCTGCCTGGATATTTCCTGAAAGGCATCGAAAGGGGCCTTCTGCGGAGACATCTCACCACACTTCAGGCAGAGATTGCTTTAATTCAACTGCGGCGATCCTCTTTTGCGTTCCGGCAAGCAACCGAAGCAGAGAAAGGCGAGGTGGTGGAAAAGTGGACAGAGTTGAAAGCCTGTATGGCAAAGCAATAGGCTGATTGAGCACGAATTGAGACACTGTGATCAAGTAGTCAACATGAGAAACGAACAGAGAGTACGGAATCCAAAGTCTGGTGCGAGTAAAGATAATCGAGAATCAAGCCTGGAGCAGTCGTGTGCGCGGGTGTCTCAAGCTTTTAGTCAGGAACATGTCAGACCCCTGTCATCGCGAATCGCGCGTGCCCCACCTGTGCCCCACGATGATGACCGGGCGCGGTCGCGTCGAAGGCGGTGGGTGGCAGAATCGAGCTGCCTACAACTGCTCCGGCGCAGGCAAACAACTTCCACTTGTACACTCCCAATTGTAGAGACGAGATGGCGGACTTACCTCCACCGGTACAAGGACCAACTGCAAAGGAGAAGAAGTGAGCAATCAACACACACTATCGTCCAGAGAAGCTCCTAACCGTTGCAGGTACGATCGACAGCTGCGGTTGTGGGGAGCTACGGGGCAGCTTGCGCTCGAGAACTCGCACATTCTGCTGATCAACAACGGACCTGGAGTTGTTGGTACCGAAACGCTCAAGAACCTCGTTCTGCCTGGTGTCGGCCAGTTCACCATCCAGGATTCCGCTGTCGTCACCGAGGCAGACTTGGGTGTGAACTTCTTTCTCGAAGACCAGCATCTGGGAGGTTTCCGCGCCGAGCACACCACCAGTCTTCTTAAGGAGCTGAACCCTGATGTCGAGGGTCACTCCATCACAGAGGTATGTGTAAAGCAAGTCAAGGTTGGATCTCACTGACACTACTCCAGCCCATCGAATCATGGCTTGTCAAGCCAGACGCGCTCCAACCGTACACGCTCATTATCGCAACCGCCCCAATCCGCCCAGAGCTGCTGGCGAAGCTCTCTGACCATGCAAGCGCAGCGCTGGTCCCGCTCTTCTACGTCCACTCGGTCGGCTTCTACTCGCACTTCTCAGTACACATACCACCCGCTTTCCCTATCGTCGATACACACCCAGATACCGAGACCACGACAGATTTGCGGTTGCTGAAGCCATGGCCGGAGCTCATCGAGTTCGCAAAGGAGAAGACTGCGAGCCTCGACAGCATGAGTCCTGACGACCATGGACACGTACCGTACCTCGCGCTGCTGTTGCACTTCGTGGAGGAGTGGAAGAAGACACACGATGGCCAGACCCCGCAGAACTACAAGGAGAAGATAGAGTTCAGATCGATTGTCTCAAAGGCGGCGAGGACAAACAACCCTGAGGGTGGCGAGGAGAACTTCGACGAAGCAGTTGCAGCTGTCCTGAAGTCTTTGAATCCCCCAGAAGCGAGCAGTTCGGTCAAGGAGATCTTCCTTGCTCCGGAATGTGTCGTCATCAAGGAGGACTCGCCTTCGTTCTGGGTCATCGCCAACGCCGTTGGGCTGTTCTACACCAAGTACGGCGTGCTTCCAGTGCCAGGCGCGGTGCCGGATATGAAGGCTCGGTCTAAGGACTACATTCAACTCCAGAATTTGTACAAGTCGAAAGCAAGGAAGGACCTCGCGGAGGTGCTCGAGAGTGTCCGCTTCATCGAACGCAACGCCAACCGAAGCACGCCCATTGCCGAGAAGGACGTGGAGGCGTTCTGCAAAAACGCAGCACACATCAAGCTTGTGCGTGGGCGGTCGTTTCACGTCGTTCAGGCCGGTCAGAAGGTCCAGTGGGGCGACAGGGCAAGATCTCTCGGTACGTTGACGCACACATCAGATTAACACGCCCTAACACATCGCAGCACAAGAGCTCACATTCGACGGCACCTTACTCCCGCTATACATTGCGTTCCTGGCATGGGATGAGTTCACTGCAACACATGACAAGGACACCCGAGGTGGCGCACCGCAAGCACCTGGCGAGGCCGATGCAGACACAGACGCTGAGAAGCTCACTGGGATTGCTCACAAGATCATGGATGACTTGATCAATGAAGCCAAGACTCACGTCGAAGACCCTGAATACTCTGCCATCAAGACAAGGGTTGGAGAGTTCGCCCAAGAATTGTAAGTCTTGTGAGATTCCGGTGCGTTGAAAGATAGCTGACAGAACGGCAGCGCTCGTGCTGGTGGAGCTGAGCTGCACAACATCTCCGCCTTGACCGGCGGCATTGTGTCTCAGGAGATCATCAAGATCATCACCGAGCAGTACATCCCCGTTGACAATACGTGCGTCTTCGACGGCGTGAAGAGCAAGAGCGCAGTGTTCAAGGTCTGATAGCCTCAACGAAGCATCAGAGGTGAATAGCACGACTTTGGCGGACTGGCAGCATTCTTTGGATGCTCGCTGTTGAGCGGTGCAGCCATGAACAGACCAATGTCTGCTGAGTGTGACCTCTCAGGATTCCACGCTGATGTCGAGCTGCGGCGACACATAAATAAGAGAACAAGGCACGATTAAATACCGACAGAGACCACGAATGAATGAAAGCATCGCGAACCGCTTTGTGGTGGAGTTCGTTGCTGGTAGGGTCTTAGGTGAAAGGAAGCAGGCGCTCCTTCCTCTGCGCATTTTTTGTCACTTCCAATCTCACCTGTGAGCCCGTAGACCACCGCAAACGTTGCACTCACTTTCCAAACCCTTCGATAGTAATTATGGCGAAACAGGCAGTACTTACCTTCTCGTCATCGCAGCCGCGAAATGTCGTGACGTCGCGTTGCTTCCAGAGCACCGACCACCGCGACGCGTCGAGCGCCAACGGCAAGCTGTTTGAACCTAATGCGCAGACTGCGCAATTCACACCTTCCCGTCTTCTCAAGATTCTACAACGCTCACGCCTCTTGAGTGCCCAAAATCGATTATGGACTCCACGTTCGATCTTCCGGACTCCACAGATTGGATAGCGACAAGTCTTCCCGCTTTCGAACCGCTCGAAGCAGCCTTGCGCTGTGAGATGTGCAAGGAGTTCTACTCGAACCCAGTCATTACATCGTGTTCGCATACCTTCTGCTCGATATGCATACGGAGAAGCATAGCCGCCGATGGTAAATGTCCAAGCTGCAGGACGGTTCTGTCGAGCGACAAGTTGACGCCGAACATTGCTGTGAGGGAAGTCGTCATGCGCTTTCAAGAGGCGAGACCGAAGGCGCTGGAGTTGGCGCGCGCAGACAAAGAGCAAGAGAACGCGATAGGAGCTGGCAGCAACAAGAAGAGGAAGCTGGAAGACACATATATGGAAGACGAGGAGGACGTGAGGCAGACACGGTCGCGGCAGACACGGCGCAGTCGGCGCAATGCAGGCTCCAACGATGCGCCGGTTGAGGTACTAGACAGTGGGGATGATGGCGATGTGGATTTCATGCCTGAGGGTATGGCAAAGTGCCCGATCTGCAACGAGGCCATGAAGCAGGAGCTGGTGTTCAATCATCTGGATGTCTGCACCGGGCAGAGCTCGCCACAAGGACGAAATACCCGCTCAAAGTACGTTACATCAGATATGCCGTGTTCTGGCTCTGCTAATATGGGCCCTATAGAACCAAGAACCCTTTCCCCGCCGCCTTACAAAGGCGACAGAAGGAACCCTCGCCCCCACCGACCCGCCTTTCTACGCTCAATTATTCGATGATGAAGGAAGGCGCGCTGCGCAAGAAGCTGCAGGAGATCGGGATACCTAATTGGGGCAACAAGGATTTGATGAGACGCCGGCACGTCGAGTGGCTGAACATCCATAATTCGAATTGCGATGCGGACGAGAGAGTACGGAGACCGAAGAGACAGCTTCTAAAGGAGCTCGAGGAATGGGAGACTACGCAAGGAGGGAGAGCAGACGTAAAAGAGAGCAAAGTCATGAGGAAAGACTTTGATGGCAGCGGGTATGCAAAGTCACATAAAAACGACTTTGACGATTTGATCGCTCAGGCACGGAAGAAACGCGCCACGCCCAAGCCAAAAGAGGGCGAAGAAACCAGTAGAGACGCAGGAGAGCATGTGCAACAAGAGTCTCACTCGCACGCTGAGACTCGTGTTGACATGCCAGATGCGCCTCGTGAAGAGGGGCATTTACCCCCATCGACGCATTTGAACGGGGTCCAACACCAGGGTCTTGAAAGCCATGGAACACACCTTGGGACGCGTCAGGAAGGCGCACACATCCCAAATCACGGACAGGCAGATGCGGCGTCGCAGCAGGCAGAGCCGATTGAACCGCAGAATGAGCCGCCTCTTGGGTTGCAGAACCCTCTTGGGAACCCTACACGGAAAGTACCCATGTTCGCCGTGGCCGAAGATCCAGTCAAGGAGGTAGACATGTCAACAACATAGCACCCTTGGTCTACAATTACAACATTGTTGCCTACAGTTACAATATCGTTGCAGGGCGAACGACAATCCACATGGTTTTTCTTACATTCTTGCCTCCAGCACCGTCTCACCCTCACGAAAAACCCAGACACATCCCCACAACTACCACACTTTTCCACGACAACGTGCGATAAAATTTGAAGACCTCCTAGCTTTGTTCTCGAAGCCTGCTCCTGCAAGATATCCATCTCTTGTACATCAGCCTCGGGAGTGAAGCCCGCTGAAGGCGTAACCTAAGAGGACAAACTCCCGCTTGGTTTAACGATCGGGGTGATCTGGTACAGCATACCTCAATCTCGTGATAGCTTTGCAGCACACCAGCAAACATGCTATCCGCGATCGCGCCTCGCAAAGACTCAGCACAGAGCTCTGACGAAGGAGTCAAAAAGCAAACGCGCAGTCATGCTCCTTACATCACCTCGCCGCTCGCTAACTGCTCGTCTGCCGACATTGTGACGAACGATGAGCGCGCCAAATCGCCAGACCTCATGCGCGTCTTGTCGCCCATGCGCCCACGCAGAACTCCAAAGCTCGTCAACGCTCCGGAAATCCGATGGCGGCTGCCACCCGGCCTACAGCGCATGTCATCCCTCGACTCCGTGCTAAGTTCGAACACCTCAGCTTCGGACATGTCGACCGTTCGCCATGTGCCCGCCGCGCCTCACAACGTCGCTCTACCAGTGTCCAGCGCAAGCTCAGTAATCACCACACTTCTCGACACAGTGCCAGAAGATCCACCTCTGCCACCGTCGCCGCCACCGGCCCTTTTTTCGCCGCCACTGGTTCAACGTTCTGTCCAGAACATCACCGCCCTCAAGCCAGCGGAGCAGCAACTCAGACTCGATACCCGCTTCAACGAAGCTCTCGTCTCCGAGCGACCACGCGTCAAAACTCAACTCCGCGCGCACCAGCCGCGCCTCCTCTCCCCTGTCACAGAAGTGTCTTCGATACCCAGCATCCGCTCGTCGATCTCCGACGTACCCATCCAGGAAATCGGTACTGCGGAGCGTCATCCGCTGAGCGATGTGCGCCGACAAAATGTGCATATTGTCGGCGCGAGTGAGGAGGATTCTCATGTATTCGTAAGAGACATGGGTGAGAGGGAGGCGAGGTATAGTCAGAGTATCAAGGAGGCGGAAGAGGGTGGTGGAGAGCAAGAGAGAGGGGCAGGGGTGAGGGAGGTGTTTGGCAGGCTGAGGAAGAGCATCAAGGGGGTGGCGAGGAAGTTTGTTCAGGGCATGGTGAGGAAGCAGGTTACTAAGGTCCTTGCGAGGCTGCTTTAAAGAAAAAGGAAAGGTAGAGAGGCATGGAGATCATCGTGCGGAGAACTGACACGGTGGACTTGTGATCGGGCAGTCATAGTTTAGTCATGTGTGGGCAACGTGTCTGATCATCAGTGGACCAAATTATGACAACTTTCGTAGAGGTATTCATCGATAGGATAGACAATATGCATTATGGCACATGTAAGTTCGCCGGTCGGTGGGATTATCGTCGTATTTCCCGATTCTCAACAGCTCATCCTCGATGCTGACAATCCCACTCTCAATTCACTGCTCTGCAAAAGCAAAAGAGCAACGATATTCAGTTGGTCTATTGCAATATACAGCAAGATGAGTGTACCAAGAGCCTATAAGTCCTGAGCTGTACTCTACAAAACATTGGCAGGATAGATAGCTTTAGCAAGCTATGTGTTGTCGTTAAGGGAGGGATTAGATTAATACATGCCTGCGTCTTGTATATCTGGGTAGCTCGTGCGTTACTCTAAGTTCTTCATTTCCCTTCTTTAAGGAATATATCGCAGATACCTCCGAGTAATATTGCGCATCGATAGATTGCTTGCGAGGCTTTCAAGACCAGACTTGAAGCAGCGGTCACTCCAGTCATTCGGCTTTATCTAGCTGTGGCCTTACGCTCTACGTTGGACTCTGTGTGAACTTTGAGAGCTGGCGTAAACATGCTCGACAATTGTTTCCTTTGCAATGGTTCTTGTTTGTTGTCGCTAGTCTCATCGAAGCGCTGCTCCGTGAAAGGAAGGTCCACCCGCCCCACTTCCATCACTGGCAGCCTCCTGCTGTAATCACCATCTTCGCATCGTCCCCCGCGTTCACGTATGGAGCTACAAATAAACATTGCACCGTCGACGCTACATCGCACAGCCTCTGACAATCAGTAGATGCACGATCGGCTATTCACGGCCTCATCTCGCACGTGGAGATGTGACTCGTCAGTTCGAAGACATCGAGAAGAACCGAGGCTCGCAAAGTACTACCTTCCCACTCACCAGGTAACGAAATCATAGCACAGGCTTCGTAACCGCGTGACGCTGTCTGACTCATCTCGGCGTGATGTGGTTAGCTAACGGCATCTCAATAGAAATGAGGAAACACATCTAAAAAGGTACTACATATAGCTAATTCACAAGCCCACCGAGCAGCTCAAGCACAGCACCCTCAATACCTCCAACAGTCACCACCATGTCCTCACAAGCCCAGAACGACACAGCAAAACACTTCCGCAGCCTTCACATTCCCGGCAAACCCCTTGTGCTAACGAATATCTGGGACGCCATCACCGCCACCACCATCGCGTCCATCCCCAGCACCAAAGCACTCGCAACAGCATCGTTCGCCATAGCTGCCGCCGCCGGCCTATCTGATGACGAGCTGGATCTTGACACGAACCTGCGCGCCGCGCGCATCATCGCCAAAGTCGCTGCGACACACAACCTCCCACTCACCGTCGATTTCCAAGATGGCTTTGGCACGCAACTCGAAGAGGGTGTGCGCGCAGTCATCGAGTTCGGCGCTGTGGGCATCAACCTCGAAGACTTCGGGCGTGAGGTCGGGGGTTTGTATAGTGTTGACGAGCAGTGCGAGCGCATTCGGAAGGTCATGGTCGTGGCGAGGGAGCAGGGCGTTCCGGACTTTGTGGTCAACGCACGTACGGATGCGCTGTTTGCGGGGAAGAATTTGGATGGGGCGATTGAGCGTGGGAAGAAGTACTTGGAGGCTGGTGCGTTCAATGTTTTTATCTGGGGTGGGCCGACAAGGCAGGGTTGGAAGAGGGATGAGGTGAAGATGGCGGGTGAGGCGCTTGGTGGGAAGCTAAATGTTATCTTAGTGAGAGGGAAGCCTGGAGGGCTGAGTGTCAGTGAGATTGCGGAGCTGGGTGTCGCGAGAATTAGTGTTGGGCCGGCGTTGATGAGGTGGTGTGCTGAGCGGATTAGGGAGGAGGCTAACAACATCTTGGAGGGGAAGCTGTGGGGCGTGCATGCTTAAGGGTCACGCGGAAGGTCAGAAAGACATGTGGCTAAGCAGTAAACATTGCGATTTTGTTCTGTGCCGTAGGTATCATGACCGTAACCGTCCCAAAGAGCACCTTGCTCGCATCCCAAACAGAGCTTTGCGCTCGCAACAAGCGTTGCAGAAAGTAACCTTCGCATATAACCACCATCAGTCAGACGCGTCTAGCGGCGGGCATGGCGGCGGTGAACGTGAGCAGAGCCACGCTTGCGGTAGTCAGCAGTGACGGTGATGTACTGGGTGACTGTCTCAATGTCGGTAACAGTGACACAGACGTAGCCCTCCTTGCAGCTCGAGCCGCCATCGGAAGACTCAGGGACCTCAGGGGCAGGGGTGGGAGCCGGAGCAGTCTCGTAGGTGGCTGCAGCCTTGGTGGAAGTCGCCTTGGGCGCCTCAGCCTCGGAGGGAGCAGCGAAGCTGGACTTCGCCTCGGAGTCGATGATGTCGGGCGAGGAGTAGTCGTCGATGGCAGAGCCAGTAGGCTTAGCAGCAGCAACAGTAGAGGATGTCTTGGGCTTCTCAGCAGGGGCGCTGGCAGCCTCAGTAGGAGCGGCGGAGGTCTTCTTGGTAGACTTGGGTGTAGTGTCTACGTTGCCCGAGTCAATCTGACCAGACAGGATAGCGCCAACATCGATGCTTTTCTTCTCCTGGGTGAGAACCTTGCCCTTGTTGGGTGGGCCCTGGAAATTACCAGCGTTGCACTGGTCGTTGATGGCCTGGCACTTAGTCTGCCAAAGCGTGCAGCCTTTGTTGCCAGTGATGGGAGCAGAGTCAAAGCACTTCTCAGACTGTTGCCAGCATTCCTCGGCAGATGCCCAGCAACCCTTCTCGGTGGTGTAGTCAGACACTTCCGTGCCGCACCAGTTGGCGTTCTCGGCCAGGCAGCCAGCGGGCTTCTGACCCTCGGATTGGGTGGTCTGGCCTGTGGAAGCAGTCTGAGCGGCGTTGGCGGTGAGCTTCGCGAGCTTAGGACCAGGGAGCTCGTATGTCGAAGCGTCCTTGTTGTAGATGTCGAAGCTGGTGCTGGGCTGGCCGTAGTCGACGTATCCGGGAATGGAAACAGTAGATTCAGGAACGAGGTTACCATCGCTCTTGAGGAAGATCTGGGCACAACCAGTGTAGAATTGAGGGTCGTTGTCGTTTGCGGCGTGGAGAGCAAGGAGCTCAGGACGAGCGAGGTAGTTGCCGCCCTCGAGACCGGCAGGCAGCTTGACGTTGAGGAGACCGTTATTGTCGATGACCTCGTCAGAGCACCAGCGATCGGTGTCAGAGTTGTAGCCATGTTCCATAATCTTGAACCAGCCGTCGCCAGCAGCTAGAGAGAAATGTCAGTGGGAAGCCGTAATGAGAAGTCACTGTTGACTAACCTGTGTCCTCGATGGCAGAGCCGACCTTCTTCAGGTAGACAGCGCAAGGACCCTTGTGTCCACGGTCGAGACGCTCCTTGGAAGCATCCGCAGGCCAGGCACGGATCTCGAAAGAAAGTGTGTCACCGTCAGAGACGGACTGAACACGAGAGACACCCTTCGATCCACCAACATCTGTTTCACTGGTTAGCAAGGAATACCATGGTTGAAGTTAAGCAACATACTGCAAGCCATATCATCACTGCCAAGACTAGAGATGGGAGCGGTTGAGCGCTTGACGTTAGTGCTCATGCGCATAGCGACACCATCACCCTAGAAGGTGTCAGTGACATTTAGACCTTGGCGCTTCCACAAAGTACGAACCTGGGGAACACCATTGACATAGAAGTCGGTGAAGGCAGTGTGGGCGAAAGCTGCGGGCGCAGAGGCCAAGGCCGCAAGGAGCATAGACTGAGTCTTCATCTTGGTTGGTATGCGATGTTATGATGTATTGGTTGTCCAAAGCGCAATTGTCGTAGTATGTCACAAGAACAGACGGAGTCACTGGGACTTCAAAGCGTGAAAATGAATGGATGTCGACTGGCGACGATAAGGAGTGAATTGGCAGCTGAGCGCCGAAGGGAAGGAGAGTGGTTGGTTATGGGATCAAGACCGAAGGTAAGGAAAGGAATCGTGGAGACAGGATCTGATCGGGCTTTTGAAGCCTGGCTGGGTCATATTCCCTGTGCCGATTCTTCATCGCTGCATCCCTGTGGTTAGGTTGCCGCGCTGCCGCCCCACTGGATGTGTTCCTGGTGACAGATCCCCTGGAAACCACAAGTCGTGCCGGAATTGCGATGGAGTTTGTTGACGTCTTCCGGGGTTGTTGTCACCTTGGAACCTCTGACCAATGAGATCTGGCACTAGGACCTAACTTGAAACACGAATGCGAAGCTTGGCGGCGTTAACGAGCCGCTAGGAAATGATTTGGTAAGGTCAGCCGCAGTGTGGCGCCTCTTCGGACACGCTAATTCAGGTACCGCCCTTCATTTAATTGTCCTCTTTGGTGTTGCTTCTGAGTAAGTCCAACTACCATCGGCCGCATGCAGTAGCTCACACTGCCAAACGGTCAAACGGGTCCTTCTCTGAATCTCTGAACCGCAGCTCCTGCAGCTGAGGTCCTGCAGTTTGGCAAGCGCCTGGTGTAACGCAACGCTCGAGTGTTCAGGGGAACGGGAGCCCACAGCAGTCCGCAGCTTGGCGGGGACTGACTCTGTCATCTCCAATTTCGCGAGGACTTCGGATTTGCTTGTGAGCCTGAGGATCTCGCTCGGGCCTGTCATGGGTCACGGATGTGTAAGGCCAACTGCTGTTGACCGTCCTTTGCGCTCGGGCAAATGGCGCCAGGAGAGATGCATTTTGTGCTGACGATCGTTTCAGTGAATGTTGTACAGCATATACGACACCGGCACGCGATAAAGATTGTGCATGTAAAGATTGCGGTCGCGGTTCCCTCACTTAGCCTAAGGCAGGGGAAGGCGCCAACGACTGTAGTCGTTCGCGACTGTGTTGCCTGCGAGGTGTCATGTCCAGTGCAGGCAGCCCAGTCCATGTGCTGCGCTGTACAACAAGATGAGGATGATTTAAGGTAGGGTGCATGAACCTTGTTTGCAACAGCTAAGCTTGTTCGTGCGGAGACGGTGCGCAACAAGACATGCCGGTCCTTGCGCGGGTCTGAGATGGCAGCTGTGGACGTCATAATTGTCGATATTGCATGTGCAGCGGCAAGCCTGACAGACAATGGTCCGCGACGATTGCGCATACGTTTTAACATGGGCTGATAACGACTCTGATAATCGACTGGTAACGACGAGATGTGCGTTTACATGTGGGGACCACGAGCGAGCGTTTCAGCTAACGCGCGCCGAACCCTTCCCTACCGACTGTCAGAGGTCTCGAATATAGAGCATGCAGGCTGCCGGAGGCCGGGATAAGGATCGCTGTCTACACCGTTCAGCAGAGACTTGATGTGGAGAAGGCTACATCAGGGTGCTTTCAACAATCTCTTCGAGCTGCCGTTAATTTCGGGGCCGTGAGCGCTGATGCTCTACTTGGCGTGTTGGAATTTGAAAAGAGCCCTGAACGAACGCCCAAAGAAGGCTATCATTACTTGCCAACCCATGCGAGTTTCGGGTCCGTAGCCGAACAACTTGAAGCAGGTTACTTTTTCGAGGAACCCCATGGCTTCCAGGTTCGTGAACTGGACTGGTCAGCAGCCTTGTCATCAGTAGACGTAGCAGAAGTCCGATGAGCCTCTGCTGTGTTCAGCATCTCTTTGATAGCATCTCTGAACTCCGTGTCGACTGGAGACTCGAAGTCCATCAATGACTTTGTTACGTAAACGGAAGGTGGCTTTCGCGTAGACCATCGTACGTCGGAGACTCTGATGCCGCACACGTTGCGAAATTGCAATCTCGAGAAGGCGATGAAAACGCCTTCAGTGCAGGCCAAGCCATCTCGATCCTTGTGCAGGCAGCAGACGATGGCATTCTCGTCTGGATGCTCAGCATGCTCGACCCCTAACTCTCGCAAGATAGCCTTGACGGTCTCGACTAGCCAAGTGTTGCTGGCTTTAGTGAGAAAGTCGAGCTTCTTGGACTCTCCGAGGGAGCTCGAGCGCAATGTTCTGACCGCTAATGCAGGCTGTGTTGGTCTTGCAAGCTTCGTATAGTATTGCGTCTGAAACACCGCCATGGGAGAGAAGGTGGAGTCCCATCGCAGCGGCCATGCTCCTGAGGAAACCAAAGGACCGGTCAGAAACGCCTCTCCTGGGACCATTTCTAGCCGCGGACGCGGCCGTAGAGCAGCTGACGGACGACCAATTCTCATTTGTCGACCCTCGTTCACGCGTGCCTGAATAGCGCGCACGAGATCACTCTTCTCTATAGTGTGGGCGTTGGAGAAAATGTCGGTGGGGTCGACATTCGCCCGGAATCGACCGTTGATGCCCTCGAAAGCGGACACCCATTCGTCTAGCTTGAGCATCTCCTGCATGATGTGCCGTGTTCGATCATGCGCGATGCCGAAGCGCCGGATTGAACCCTCAAGAGCAACACTCCATGCTAGCACTGTGTTGTGAAACTCCTTCAATTGCAAGCAAACATCTCCAAGCCAGCGAGCCGCGGCTATGTCACCCTCATCAAGATTTCTGATCAGGTAGATGCCATTAAAGGCGCTCTCGAAGAAAAGCTTTGCTTTTGTAAGACCACCGCTGAAAGCTGCGCACGCACCGATGCAGTGTCGCAAAACACGCCGATCTGGCTGCAAACCATCGGGCGCCACGAAGCCTTGTTCGACGACGGATAGATGCTCTTCGAGCAGTTTCGTTGCTAACACAAAATCGTGTCTCCTCCACGAGTCAATGATGTTCTGAGCTCTCTCGTTCAGATCCAGAGGTGTTACGAAAGAGACTGGTTCAGGCGCTTGAGATGCTAAAGTGCCTGGTCGAAAGACCTCCAAAGAAACGCTATGGTCCGTTCTATTTATGGGTTCGGGAGCATAAGTGGATGGCGATGGCAATTGTACAAGGTCAGGAGCCTCGTGGGGCAAGCGTGGTGCATTGGTCTGGTTCGTCAGTTCCATAGCGGAGTAGGCAATATGCAGGGCCTCGGGTGCGTTCGACGAGTCTGATCTTTGCAGCGAAGCCAACTTGGGTGAAGGCGCTGCGACGTCCTGCAAGAAGCCGGCATCGCCCTTCTCCTTCAAACTGACGGCTGAAAGTGACGACGAGACAATGTCTGCCTGGAACCCATCGCTCGAAGAGGGCCTCGTCGAGCCCAGACTCCGAGAGTTCGTACTTTCTTCCAACAGTCTGCCTTCGTTGACTGCCTTGATGAACCAGTCCACCACAAAGTCGTGGTAAGTCAAGGCGACCTGGTTCGAGATACCAACGTCCTCGAGATCACGAATGATCTGTGTCCATGCAGCATCGTTGTCGTTTTCCTGCTCATAGCTGTCTGAAGCAGCGATCCGTTCGATCGACGCAATGCTCTCTTCACGATAACCACCCTTGTAATCCAGCTCTAAACGTTCCAGGGCCTCGAGGAGCAGCACCTGGTTATCATGAATCAACGAAAAGTAGAAGGCATTGAGCATCGCAACACTCGAAGCTAGTCGTTCCCGCAGACTGCGGGACTTCTCTGGGTCCCATTTCAGGCGATCCCATGCTCGCTTGCTTTTCGTATCGAGCGAGTTGTAGTGCTCGAGTAGCTTGTCGAGTTCGGAAAGGATGTCGATACACGGATCGTAGGCATCGAGAAGCTTTTGACGCTTGTGCGGGGGTATCTTGTCGTATTTGTCTTGAATGTCGTCAAGGAGGTTTGTGAGACTGCGCGCCTCCGTAGTTAGATGTTTGTAGTCACCCGTACAGTCGCGGCCTCCGAGGAGTCAGTCTAAGGGTGTGCCAGACACACGAGTCGACGTACAGTTCTTATACACTCGTCCAGCAACCTCACCCAGCTTGATGAGGTCGCCTATAGAGATTCCAAAGCTCATGTTTCATGTGAAGCGTTAGTCTGCGACGCGATCTATGAACTGCCAGTCCTCAGGTGCCCGGCTGCGACATAAGCAGCAGCAGCGGAATTGCATCGTGGTCCGTGATGTGTTGTTACGCGCCGCGATCCTTTGATTGGCGCATTGGATTGTTGCATGGGCACAGCCTCATCAGGCGTCCGACTTGCGGTACAAATCATATGAAAGATTGGAGCCTTTTGTCATCGATGGCACGCACTTCGCAAAAGAGGCCCGAAGCGCAAAAAATACGAGATGTAAACAAAACATATTCAGGAGTAAAGACGATGACGTCGTTGGGGCGCTAGCGGTGTAAAGTGAAAAGCGCGGACCCTGAAGAGTTCACTGGCCTGCGGAAGAGTCGCACTGCACTTTCAACGTACCCAAGTACATACGGCGGCCTTCCGACAGAACATGCATACTCCTGTTGTCATCGAGACTGTCCAACGACCGAAGAACATGTTTTCCCGGCCGACTGATGTCTAGAGATGTATCGCCATGAGCTAACGCTCCCTATGTATCGTGTACAGCAATCACCTAGGTTCCACTCCTTGTTCATTCTTCTTTGGTCTCTTTCTATGCCACACATCACGAGCGCTTGAATTGTTGATTATCTGTGAAGCATATGCGCGATGAGCTGTAAGCGCCGGGTGAGCCGTCAGGCTTTTTGGCAGATACCATAGGTAAATACGCCAGCCTGCCTCACAACTTTAAGCCTTGTTCACTGACAACGACACCTGACTCAACAGTGGCATTGCATACTGGCCCCTTCGAACGAATGAGCTCCGGCTCTCCAAACCTGTTCTTATCAGCCATGGGAGCCTTGCCTTCGAGATCTCTCATCATCCACGCGAGGCTGCACCTCCCTACATTGCGGTATCCTACACATGGGGAGACCGTGCAGCTACTGAGCCTATCTCCGTCAACAATAAGCTTGTCCGGGTTCGTGTGACCCTCTGGTCTTGTTTATACTATATCGGCCAAGCTGTCAAATTTGGAAACGTTCCGTGCAAGCATCTCTGGATCGACGCAGTCTGCATCGACCAAAACAACAATGAGAAGCGCGAGGCTCAGGTTCTCGTCATGGATCAGATTTACCGTACAGCCATCGTGGTATCGGTCTGGCCTGGCCTACCGCCGATGTCGGAGGGCATGCAAGATTCCCTTGCCAAGTATCGGGAACCGATCAAGACATACGATTTCGAAAGCTTCGATTGGTTCGATGGCATGAGAAACTTGTCCAATCGTCCGTACCGGAGGCGCATTTGGGTCTTTCAGGAGTTTTTACTTACTCAACATGTGCGCAGTAAAGGCGCGCAACTACCAGCATGGATTGGCTTCCCTTCAGAAGTCTGCTGGCCAAAGCATCTGGCGTTCACGACACCTTGTCCGAGGATGTCAAATACATGCGATCACCCTCCAATCATTTGGCAGCGTGGCTTCTTGTAGCAGGAAGGCATCCTGGCAAACATCCAAAACTACAGCAATTTCTATACCAGCTTTTGATTACACACGCGGGTTCGAAGTGCAAGGACCCTAGGAATAGAGTGTTTGCACCCCTCGGACTGGTCACCCCGAATGAGAGACTTTTGCTCGAGCGTTTCCTGCCGGATTATGCTATGAGTGAAGACAATGTCGTACTCATTGCACTTTGTCACGTTCAGCTTGACGTTTGCAGTATAGATAGGGGAAAACTGCATCTGAGGCGTCTTCTGTGGGCTCTGGGAATTGATTCGAAAAGCTGTCGACAGCGTCTGATCAGGCGAAGTGACAGATATGACTACCTTGGCTACGAGCCCCCGAACATGCATTGGGGTTGGTTCGACGACGATGAGGAAAACGATCTCGATGCTACTACCTAGAGAAACATCGCTGATCCTGTATATGACAAATCTCACTTTCGGCATTGGGACGCTGAGCCAGATGCAAGATCCGCTGGACACCATTCTTGTTGCTCTAAGCGTACTGTGTACGCACTTGGAACGACAGTCCTTCTGGTGGTGTATCTGAAGGTCTATCAACCACAAGTGTGGAAGACATCTGTTGTTCTTGTTCTGAAGACTGTGGCCAAACTTCGAAGACTTGCAGACTCTCCCAGGGGTCAAAGCTCGAATCGCTGTTGAAGGGTCCTGAGAATCTCGCATTGAAACATTCGTCACAACGGCATGCACGGCTCCGTACTTCTGCCGCCTGTCCCAAGCACGTAGTCTCCTGAACTTGCTACAGAAGATAAATCAAGCCATCTGTTTTACTAGTATGGTATTGCGCAAGGAGTTGTCGAGATAGTGAGACATTATGATTATATCTCGATGTCTGATTTGCGCAGGCCCGAGTCAAAGTGCTTGTATCCATACAAGCACCCCGGAGTACTTGATATGGACTGGACAGAATGTCAATTATCTGATTTGCGAACAAGATGATATCGGATTTAGAACTTGTGTTAGTATTATATCGCGTAGTTGTGGTGTCAAAATGTGATCTTGTGTTTAGAAAGCAACTGCGTTAATGCTGATCTTGTCTCCTGCTTGTATTAAAGAGACGTTTTGTTATTAAGACAAGAAGTATGTTAACAAAGCAGAAGATCTAGTGTTCCTCTTGGCATGTCTCGCTAGAGCTCTTGTGCAGTGCAGTTGCACACCACAAGCGCGCAACATGTACTATAAGGTGCAGCAGGCTTGCATACTTATAGGAGCACCCTCTGCCAACATGCAGACGTGTTGTTGGACAAGCTTACCCTAAGGTCTCCTTGCTGTTGATCTGTGAAAGGAGGAAGGAAAGAAGGTATTGCTCCATCCTCTACATTCTTAAATCCTGGCATGCCCTTGACACGGTTAAGATATGAGATTAGCATGTAACATGATATCTTCTCGATATGTAGTTGCACGCGATTGTCATTTACACATGGTCAGAAAATGGTATAGTAATCATTTGCGCCGGTGACGAAATGGTCGTATCCCCAGACCTCGGGTGGTCTGTAGCGTCGTGTTTGCCCTTCGGACGCATCGCTGTCGGGCTCGTAGACATAGCGACCGTACCACTCGCTCGCAAATTGGGGAGTGGTGAATGTGCCCCAGCGCCAGTAAACGCCGAACTTGGCGTCGCGAGACCATTCAAGAGTTGCACCTATATGACCCTGTAGTTCAGAGGATGTTGTAGACTATAGTGCTATTGATAGATTGCTGGAAGCTTCTAAATCAGCTTTGGGTGCCTCCTGAGACTCTAGGTCGGTTTCATCTTTTCGTCGAAAGGACCGTCCTTGAAATAAGCGAAATGCTTATTCGACTTGTGCACAGCCTACACAATCTCATAACCACCGATGGTCTTAAGCTAGTCGGAGCTTCTGACGTTTTCGACCTGCGAACAGTCGTGGTAGCTCTTTGAACATATCCCTCGGCGCCTCATGTTGCATATACCTCGCGTGCGTCTTGGGTCCTACACCCAGAGGATCATCCAGGTCCACGAAACCAATTTTCTCAACTGTGCCTTCAACTTGGCCTTTTTCAACAACTATCAGCCATGGGTCGTTGTAAGTCTGCTCGTCTTCGTGAGTGACAATATTGCCAATTATGATCGCGTCCAGCACTTTGCCATGCAGTCGGGACGCATTCCTTGCGTTGCTTTTGTCGTTGCCATGGAGCTGGAGCCAGCAGGTGACAGGCTCTTCTTCGTGATCTATGACAACATGCCAAGAGTGAGATTTTTGCGGTTCATAAAGAACACGTACTGGAATAGTCCATGCTTCAAGGTGCAGAAACGGCGATAGACTCGGAATTTCTCCAGACTTCCCTACTCTGCCGGCGTTCGCAACAATTCTCTCGTAATCACCAAGTGCCAGAACACTACCGTCTGGAAGCTCCACAGCAACGTGTATCTCGAGAGGGGGTTTGAATCCGACTTGATAGATTTTGGAATCAGCCCATACATGAGCTCTCCAGCCTGCCCACGACCAGCTCGGGAAACCGGACCTTCGCGGCGTATCACTATGTTTAGGGACAACGCCGTGGATGCGCCAGCATAAGCCCGTGACTAAGCCGTATTCCTGAGTCCATTCCTTATCGGGACTGTAAAGAATGGGTACACCCCAAAGGTGCGTTACAGCTCGTGACTCACCATGGCCACTCTTGTGGAAGACTCGAAACATGGATAGAATACCGTTGACCATGTCAGATTCGAACGTCAAGTTCCTGTCTGTGTACTTGCTCAAGCGGTCGATGATTGTCCATGGCTCGGCAGACAATGTGGACTGAATACTTCTGCATGGGAAGACACGAAAGGAAGTTGGTTTGCCGTCTGTCTGCATAACAACCTCATGAGACTCTTCCACAATCTCGCTGTAAGTCAATGAATGACACTCCATAAAGACTTGATGCTTAGTGAAGAACAAACGACGGCGGGAGTAGAGTCCTTCTTGAAAGGTCCAACCCCGCGTCATCCAGACAGAGGCATTGATCTCATAGCGAGGGTTTTGCATGGTGCTCGCGTATGCACTTCCATCTTCCAATTCCAGTCTTGGTTGAGGGACCCGATGTGTACGACCAGCTCCAGGCATCCCAGTTTCAGGATCGTACAAAGCGACAAGCGTGATTTGAGCGCTCTCGTAGACCAAGTCCATTGCAGCGATCTGTTGGACCTTCTTCTCAGGATCGCCTTGGTAGATACAGAACTGATCAATCCACAAGTACTTGTACCCTAAACGGAGGGTCATCTGTATGGCGTCTTCAATCACACCGGGTACATCGTACAAGATGCCCTTACCGTTGCCCACTGTTTTGGGAGTTGTGGAGCCCCAGACGTAACTCAAGGCCAAGTACTCTGGTGTAGAGCTTGGAGTAAATATCAGACGAGAGGTACAATCGATCAATTGAAAGAATGGCATCTTCGTCTGCTCGATATGACCGTATGAGCACGTGTCTTGATGGTTCATTTGACAAAATGTCAACCACTGTTTTATACGATCGGTATTGACGCTACTTGTGTCCAGTTGCAGGACACGATACTGGGCTGTTGTGGGGGACTCTTTTGACTCGCCATCAGCTTCCGGTCCAGCATGGGATCGTCCGATGAAGCCTATCGTAGCTAAGAGGCCAGTATAGTCTGATGCTGGCCATCCAAACGGCCTACTTTGCCTCTCTGGGAGCAGCGGCACGACCCCCAGAAGAGTTCCAGAATTGGCTGGTCGGTCCTGAAGAAGCTGTGCGATAGAAAATTTGCGTAAACAAATTGCATCGCTGTCTTCCATGTCCTTCGATTCGAAGCGTGGAGGATCCTCTGAGTGGAGAATAGCTGTCAAGAATTGGCATTTGGGACAGTCGCTCGACTTGAGCTGTCCCAGAGTGGTCTGCAGATCTGCAGCTAGGTCTGCATACATATTGGTTCCAACGTTGAACCTTCCGAAAGCTGCTTTCAGGTCCACATCGCCACATACATGGCACGGCTTGGGCTTAGAGGGAGTCAAGGCGGACATCTTGTGACTAGCAAAACGAAGTGGACGCACAGGCTAGAAAAAACGCTGAGGCGTGAAATCTCGAGGCGCAAGGCGAAGACGAGGGCATACGAAAGAGGAAGCAATTACTGCGGAGTGTATGTGAGTAGCTTCCTGCAGGGCAACATGCCTAGACCACTGGCAACCTGCTAAACCCCTCCGAGTCAAAGTAACGAAACGGCTTGCATAATGCTTCTCCTTATGACACCGCCATTAAAGTGCAGCGGTTTCGGCCCCCAATCGGCTAGACCTAATCTGTCTAAATTCCCTGATACAATAGTTCTGTTGGTGTATCCGGCTATTTGTACGACGTGAGAGGGAGTGACGTCTAGCGTGCATTCTTATCGATTGCCGCGCCCACAGCACGAAGTGGTCCCTCCTTCCTCTTCTGTATTCGACTCGATGCCAACCCTAGGCGACTTACTCTTCGCTTTCGCACGGGGATCCCTTCAATACCTTTTTTCAAGCCGGTGTCTTGCTGAGCAGGGTAAATGTAGTCCACAGATATCGAGACTGAGCTGGGCGGCTTGCGCGGAGCGATCGAGCTTAGAAAATTTGATACACTATATATACCATGCTTACTTGGAGAACAAATACATACGACCATAGGACGTTGAAAACAAGGCTTCCCGTTCGCTCAGCCCTATTTAAGCAACGTACCGGCGGATTAGTAGTTAGGTGGGTGACCACTAGCGAATACCCGCTGTTGTATGTATCCGGTCTTTTTGCTCCCCATCGGATCGCAGAAGCCGAAGATCTCAAGCGATCCAAGTCTCAATTTTTGCTGGTGCACTGTGGTGACATACCGGGGGCAGGTGGAACTTCATGTCTTGGGCATATCCACGTGTCTTTTCTGAACTGAGCTTGCAAGCCTGCAGTGCCGTCTGTATGCCTACACCAGCCATGCATATGCTACCAAACCCTCTAACTCCAAGTAACGCCGTTTCCATGCTAGTGATAGTGATAGATCGTGTCCTGTCTTGCGGGCAAGTATCCCTGAGCATGCAGTGTGAGATCGTCGTTCCCTAAAAGTTGAAGTCATAGCCCTGCCCCGATCCCTCACCAAGGTGATCAAAATCCATCAGGTCTGTAAATACGTCAGCATGGCCGCCCATGTTCATGCTGACATCTTGTGTCTGTGACTGTGATTGCTCAGGCGCATCTATACCATCAACGAGCTGTGTGCCATCCGGAACTGCGCCTCCAAATGCCTGTATTCGCTGTGGGACAGCCGCACCCATCATCCTACCGACCTGAGTGGCGTCTCCACGAGAGTTCATCCAGACGCCATTGCCACCCTCGTTGTTCTTGACGGATTTGCTGAAAGGTTCTTCGAAGACGAGCGCGGTCTCGTACCACCTGCCCTTAATCTCGGCGATCTCGTAGCGTGCGCCAGGTGTGGAGAGTTTCCAGTATGCGAGTGTGCGCGCATGAGGGACGAGAAGTCGATTTCGCCAAGTCATGTCTTCGCGCATGCGGGTTGGCAGGCTAGAATTCTTAGGTGGCTCAGGCAGTTGAGCAGGGTTGGAGATAGGAACGGTAGCGTAGCTGTAGACGTCGCCCACAACATATACAGCTGTGGCAGCTTGTGGTGAGGTGCGCTCGATGATGTCGGTTACGACCATGACATCTGTGTCTCGACCTATCCGTAGTCGCACTGCGTCACCTCTCCAGATCTTCTCAGCACCGAGGAAAATGCCGTTGTAGTGTATGTCCTGACCGGCCTCGTTCAGAGTCTTCTTGAGGTAGTCGAAGAGAGTGTAGGTGATGTCAACAGCCTTGGCTGCCATGATGGACGCATCGACACCCGCAACACCTTCTGATCCATATCGTCCAGCAATCAACCCTTGCCAGTCAACTTTGTCGAAAGGTATGGTTGGGTGTTGCTGTAAGTAGCCGTACGTGTAGTTTGGCGCAGACCAGGCAAGCCAGGGCTTCATCTCGTTTTCCGTCGATACGAGCTCCGGGGCCAAGGAGTCGTGTGGGTGCGACAGTGGCTGGATGAAGTAGGTTTTGCCTCCTGAAGCCTTGTCTAACCATCTGCGAAGTACAACACCCAGGCCCCATGCCCCTGTCTTTGGTCTGTAATACCATACGACCTCACCAGGCCGGCTTATGAATTTCTGTGGCAGACCATCGACTTGCTGATCGACCGAGCGAGGGTCCGGAAGCGGAGTAGGCTGTAATGGAGCGGGAGCTCTAATCTGTGATGTAGCACCCGCAGTAACAGGTGTGGCTGGCTTTGCGGCAGGGCTTTGAACTGGCGGAGGATTAGAGACGCGTCGAGTGGGAATCTGAACCACAGGATTGCGTCCTGTCACTTGTTGTCCGCTGTTCTCCCTCTTGATCTCAGGCTTCACCTCCACCTTCACCGCAGGCTTCTCGACCTCAAGCTGCACAGGCGAGCACATCTTGCAGGTGCAGTTCTGCATGTCGCTCGGCTCGTCCGTGCATAGCCACAGCAAGTGCGGGAAGAATTCGACTGGGCTCCTGAAGCGCTTTCGTGGACCCTTGGGGTAGCCGTACAGATATGCGTCTTGTCGATCGTGTCCACCGCCGGAGTGATTCTTGCTCGTCTTTGCCTGGCCATCTGCCTTGGTCTTGATGTGTTCGTACAGCTTGTAGTTATCAGGAAATTCCCATAAAATACACTGCTGCCATTTGTCTGCTATTGTCAGCCATTACCACAAGTACACTTTTGCGCGCTTTTCACCTTCATATCGCTTGCCGCCAATTTCGCGCAGCAGCATGCCACCCAGCTTCTTTCTCCAATCGATATGCTTGGGATCATCCTTCTCGATCAAGCGGTAGTAGTCGCATTGTCCTTGGGCGTTCGGCGACCGGTCGAGCTGTTCTTGCGAGGGCCCATTCCTCACCACGGCGCCTTTCTGATTGACAACGTCGTGGCCGTCCGACTTCGAGGCGAAGATGGGGTAGAAAGATGTCAGGGGTTGCGACATATTGTGCTGCGTACGCGCAAGCACTGCGCGTGGGTTGTCGAAAGCGCAGTGGGCGTGTCGCAGGTGAATGCTGAGCGCACGATTGCGGGTCGGCCTTCCTCAAGCCTCGGTGTTATCGAATTAGCGTCGTTTCTATCTCCGGCGCCAGAACGCGCCTGCCAAATGTCAGTCGCGTTCCTCCTACCACGCCGCCGCAAGCCTGGTGAAGGCTGGAAAATATCTTCACCTCACTAACACCACCCTTTTGGAGTACTGAGACCCCGGCACGTGTAGTAGGACAGATTGCGCATTGGTCGCAGTTCACCATCACCGCCTGCCATTTGGTTCACCAGGCCAGGCCTTCAGATACAATGCTCGCCTGATAACGCTGCTTTGAACTTGCAGTCACCTTGACTGTTTATACATGGGTCTTGCAGGTAGCAAACAGGCTGCCGTAACCGACATCATGACGGACCCTTCACTACGATGCCCAGGCAATCCCTTGCCCTCAACTCCTCAGCGCCGCGGTGGCCACCTGCAGAATTTACTCGCGCAATTTGGCTCTCAAAACTCTGCAGAGTCCGCGACAAAGACAAGGAGAACCTCCGCCCAGACTGCGCCGAAGCAGGAGACTGTCGTTGCTCCGAGCAACGTCGACAGCAAACGGTCTCTGCGACCGCAACAAGCACCCAGCTACGCTCCGCCGAGCCCCTCCACCACCGACACGCCTGACTCGCCCGAAAAGCCGGTCACACGAAGGGCTGAATCTCGCAGAATTCCTTCCAAGGTATCCAAATCCCCGCCGTCGAACCTGGCAGAGCTCTCGACCAGCGATTCTGAGACCAGCGAAGACGAGCTTGCGGCGCCCCGACCGATCCGTGCTCGCGGCTACAAGAAACGTTTGAAACAAAACGAGCGTTACAGTGACCTGAAGATGGAGGCGCGGAAGAAGACCAGCGATGAGTCCCCTCGCCGACGTAGCGGCAGGCACACAAGGGTTCTTGAGTCGGACACTGTGCGGAAGCAGACGCCCTCACCTAGACGTCAGTCGGTCCGAACACCAAAGCTCGACACCACGCGTGTCCGTCTCCGAGATGAGATCGCTCGACAGTCCAAGGCTAAGGCGAACAATTTTCTCGTTGCCAATAAGGACTACTTCCTTCCATTGTTACCAAGGAACAACTACGTGAGCAAGCTTCTGTCGAGTCACAACGCGCAGCCTATCGTGCAGTATGAAGAGCTCAAGGAGCAACCGAAAGGCGTCATCGCGACGATGAAGCCATACCAGCTTTCCGGTCTGTCTTATATGGTGTACCTGTACAACAATGGATTCTCTGGCATTCTGGGTGACGAGATGGGTCTAGGCAAGACACTGCAGACACTATCTTTATTTCAGTACCTCGAGGAGCTCGATCGCAAGCGCGGCACCACCTCAGAGGAACTTCGCCCATACCTCGTAGTCTGCCCACTCAGCGTACTGAACTCGTGGGTTACTGAGGCTCAGAGGTGGGTACCGGAACTCAAGGTCCTTCGCATCCATGGCACCAAGAACGAGCGCGATCGCCTGAAGCGCGTCGCCACTGGCATGGAGGATATGCAGGGCCACGAGACAGAACTTCTGAAGGGTCGTAAGGCTTCGCGCAAAGCTGGTATGAAGCGCTCGACATACGAAGACTCAGACTCATCCTACAAGATCATTGTCACAACCTACGACACATTCCAGGCTGAAACGAGCTGGTTTAAGCATTCGTTCTTATGGCGATACGTTGTTCTTGACGAAGGCCACAAGATCAAAAGCAACACTACCAACATCTCGACGTCACTACGAAACATCAGCTCAGAGTACAGAATGATCCTGACAGGGACGCCGCTGCAGAACAACCTAGTTGAGATGTGGGCTCTCTTGGCCTGGCTGTACCCTGATGTTTTCACCGACAACACGCAGGAGCTGTTCAAGCAGTCTTTCGACTTAACCCGTGGCAAGGTCAACAAGAAGACCATGGATGATGCGCGCCATCTGCTCGAGTTGATCATGCTGCGACGAATGAAGGACAGTCCCGACGTCAATCTGGGTCTTCCACCAAAGGAAGAGATTCTTCTCTACGTGCCATTGACGCCTATGCAGCGATTCTGGTATACTCGGCTGCTGACGCGCGTTGATCAAGGCATGCTTGACGATCTGTTCGCGAACGGGAAAGAGAAGGAGCGAGCCGCCCTTGAACAAGACAAGAAGGACGATGCGTTGGTGGAGAAGATGCAGCAGCTCGAAACAAAGCCTGATTCTATCGTCGATCAAGGCGGGTGGGAGGAGACAGCACAAATCATGCGTCAGGCTCTAGAGAAGGAGCAGGAGAACAGCGCCGTCACCAACAGGTCTGCGTGGCAGAAATTGATGAACTTGGTCATGCAGTTGCGCAAGTGCTGCTCTCACCCATACCTCCTGCCGGGGGTGTCTCCAGACCCGTACTATCTCGGTGCGCACGTCATTCGGGCGTCTGGCAAGTTCATCCTGCTCGAGAAGCTCCTAAAACACACCGTTTTCGAGCAGGGCAAGAAGGTGCTGATCTTCTCTGGTTTTACCCACACCTTGGACTGTTGCGAAGACCTCTTGTCGCTCATCAGCAACCAGGGCCAGAAGTTTAGGCATCTGCGGTTGGACGGCGGCACCGGACGAGCTCGACGCAACCTCGACATCCGCCTTTTCAACCAAGCAGGCTCAGACTACAAGGTTATGTTGCTCTCAACACGGGCAGGTGGCCTTGGTATCAATCTCACCAGCGCCCAAGACGTCATCTTTCTTGACGAGGATTGGAATCCTCAAATCACTTTGCAGGCCGAGGCGCGAGCGCATCGTATCGGACAGACTAAGCCAGTCACAATCTACAAGCTCTGTACACAGGGCACAGTGGAAGAGCAAATGATGGGCCGGATTCGCAAGAAGCTGTACCTTTCGGCGAAGATCACGGAGTCAATGCGCAATGTCCATGGCGACCAAACGCAAACGAGAGGCAAGGCAGCAATCACGGACGACATGCCACAGATGGATTCGACTCAATTGAAGACTCTCGTTCGCCGAGGAGCCCAGACTCTCTCGCACCCCGAGATTGACGTGACCGAGATGCTTTCATGGGACCTTTCGACCATGATGGCCAAGTGTAGAGACCAACCCACCGATGAAACGCAAGCCATTGATGCGCAGCATTCCGAGGCCGACGAGGAGAAATGGCTTTCTGTTATGGAGCGCGTTGAGTGTGCAGTGTTCGATGGCAAGCGATTCCAGCGCCACAAAGAAGACAAGGCCAAAGCAGCAGCTGCGAGCGTTCTCCCTGACAGCATCACTCGCGAAGACCGTCGCCGAGGCAAGAACACAACAGTCATGGTTGACGGTTTTGCGATCAGCAAAGAGTCTATGAACTGCGGCGATTGGGAAGCTGTTCCAACCTTCGCAGGCAAGGATCCACGACTCGCTGATCCAGTGAAAGAGAGGAAGCGCGAGATTTCGCATGAAGATCATTGTTTGGAATGCTTCAACGGCGATGAATACGGTCATTTGGTCGAATGCAAGTCTTGTCCACGAACATACCACTTTGACTGTCTCAAACCAGCATACCAGGCTAAGGTCAAGGGCTTCAGCGGCTTCTACTGTTCTCAGCACAACTGTGTAGATTGCGGGAAAAACACCACCGATGCTGGCGGTCTTATCTATAGGTGTCGATGGTGTCCACATGGCTTTTGTGAGGATTGCTTGGACTGGGACAAGGCTGGACTCGTTGGCCAGAATCTTCCAGAGTTCGAGATCATGGGCGAACCCTCTCCGAGCGGAGGTTTTTTCATCAAGTGCCCGGACTGCGTCGATGCGTGCGACAAAAACAAGGAGCAGAGGGAGTGGACGAAGAACACCGAGGAGGACTACCAGGCGCAGCACGACACATGGCTGAAGGAGCGCAAAGAAGCCGAGCAACAGCTTAAGCAGAACGCTGCCGCTGCTGCTACCACTAACACGGATGCGCCTTCTCCCGTTGTCGTCAATGATGTCAGCATTCTCCATAACGATCAGCTGCCCACACTCAAGCCGCCTGAGCAGCGGGAAGAACATGTTCTTCTGCTCGACAACACCGACATGCCATCTCCGCCTGCACTCACCGATACCTCGCTTCCAACTCCAGCGATCGGTAGCTCGCGCGTCAGCACGCCGGTCATTACAGAACAGCAGGAGCGAATTCCTGGGAAAGCAAAGCGCTACGCGTCTGGCGATGGCTTCAGCGAGACGAGGTACGAGAAGAAGGCGCGACTTGATAGGCAGTCTTGAAGCGTTAAGGATGACCTGGTTTTGAGCGGTCTGGGTGGCAGTCGCTAGGCGTGGTTGTTCGGAAAGCAGGTGTCGAGTGTAGGGCAAGGGCGTTCTGGGTTGCATGGATGGATATACCCTCTTCGACGATTTGTCGTTGGCATGAACACGGCGTACAGGCATAGCAGGCGATTGCGCTTCACCACTTGTAGCGATACCACTAATTGCATAGCATAGCAATGAAGAGGATTCACATAGCCCGGGTGCCTTGCTGGTTTGTGACGTTTTTCTGTCAGCTGCGCCTTCCTGCAAAAGACTGCCGCAGGTGGGGCTGATGGTGGTATTTCGGCAACAGCAAGCCGTACCTCTTCTCTCCACGTCCACGTCCGACGTGTTCGAAGTCTCAACAACCCTGCGACGAAGGCCGAGAGGGTCAACGTTAACTCCAAGTTAGGTTAGCCATGTTGCGGTACCTGCGCAGGAGACCGAAGCGATCAAGGTGCAGAACAGCCACCACATACCCTGTCGAAGCTCCTGACAGTGAGCCGACGCCTGACAATTCGGAGGCTCGCAGGTCCTCTGAGCCAGGCAGTTCCTTTGGGCCTTCTGGGACGCCCGAGGCAATAGATATATCCTCGGAAGCCCAAGCATGGTACTCAGAGGCCCAATCATGGTCTAGAGAGAACTACAATCCTGATCCTCCTCCGCAATGCAGAGTATGCTGGGACTTCGAGGCTGCAGTATCTCCTATTCGAACCAAGATCTTGCGATTAAGGGATTTGTTACGAAATTCTTGTCCAGCATGTAACATGGGAGGGAGTCAGTATTTACTGGAACGAACATCCGTACACAGATGCGGGTAATATTGGATTGTACGCTTTCGATGGGAGGAAAACTCCTTGCGGCTGACTTCGCTGTCACAGCGCTGAGCTTGTAGATTGTCCTTGCCCCTGGCCGGTTATACCCAAGTGACCCAGGGTTTGGGGTATCGAAAGTGCAGATACAGCCAGCCGACAAATTTCGGAATGGCTGCACACGTGCACCGCATCGCACACATGTGGCGACAGTGTTGGCTCCACACTTTTGCCCAAGCGTGTGCTCGAGATTGAGGGCCATCACAAAATCCGTCTGCGTTTGACCGATGAACACGAGAGCGGGATCTATCTGTGCCTTAGCCATCGCTGGGGTGGTTTGGTTCCACTGCAGTTGACAACATCTACAATTAACCCGTTCCAAGAAGCGATACCATGGCCAGATCTACCACGCACTTTCCAGGAAGCCATTGAATTACGTTGACAGTCTCCGCATATTGCAGGACGATATTGATGATTGGAGGCAAGAAAGTGGCAACGTGGCTGCTATATATTCCGGTGCACATCTAGCCCTCGCCGCAACAGAATCTCCAGATAGCAATGAATGCTTATATCGTTCTATAAGCCCCTACGATACTGCTATAGGTCCGGTCCCACGATACAATGATGACCACCGCAAAACACATCCTTTTGTCTGCGAGTTCCCTAGCTTTGAAGGGGTCACCTCTTACAGACAACTTTTCTATAGTCATTCATGTTGGTGGATGAGAGCAGTGACGAATGTGGAATCTTCCAAGATGTCACTCAGAAGACACTTCGCAGGACGAAGCATCGTCCAAGTACTGCCCCCGTATATGTCCGGTCCCAAGTATCAGGATCATTCGAGCGTGCCGTTGCTCGTTCAGATATGCCAAGCTTGCCGTATGCAACACTGTTGCCGCATCGCACTTACCTACTTTCCGAAGACCCTGTAGAAGCATCCTTCGACATCTTCAACAGCGTCCATGATTTGGTGGTTTCTACCTGTGCCGCGATCCTACACGACGCTACGCTCGACTACGCGCACTCACCCGGCAGCCTCACGCACTATTATCGGTTGCGATAGAAGACGAGCCGCAAGTTGGGTTATCCTTCACAACCACCCACTTACCCCAACGCGGCTTTTGCTCCGCCATTGCTACTCAGCGAAAGAAGCAATCAGACACCGTCTGTTTCGAACACCCAACTCGAATTCATCAGAGATCCTGGACATGTTGCGATATTAGAATCATAGGATTCGGCAGTCCCTCCTTCTGCGTTTGAGAACAGATTAGAACAATGCACTGACCACTGTCCGCCCCACTCAGACTCGTGGAGCGGGGTGCATTGAGGCCTCGCGTGAGACGAAGGCATGGAAAGCTCAGAACATGCCCCCGCCACCACCTTGTATCGCACCTCCAGATAAGAGGTGTTTTGCCCCACATTCAGAACTACCAACCTATCCTACAGAGTCACAGCGATAATGTTATCAACAACAGTTCTGTTCGTTGTCAGTCTGTTGGCAACACTGTACCTCTGGATTCGTAGACGACAAGACTCGAAGCTACCTCCGGGACCACCTCGTCTGCCCATTCTCGGTAACCTACACCAGGCCCCAAAGGAAGCAGTGTGGGTCACATACCAGCAATGGGTTGAGCAGTATGGGCCACTTGTGTTTCTTAATTTTGGGGGCACAGATGTGCTTCTTGTTGGAAATCATGAGTTGGCCAAAGATCTGCTCGACAAGAAGGCAAATATCTACAGTAGCCGACCACGCATGGTAACTTGCAAATCCTCTCTGCTAGCAGACATGGACACCAGCTGATAGCTCAGGTAATGGCGCAGGCGTTGACGTGCAAGAGCAAGCACATCATGTTCAAGCCATTCGATGAAGACTTCCTCCTTCACCAACGACTCGAGGCTCCTGTGCTAAGCCCGCGTGCGTCCGCTTGCTACACAGCTATCCAGGACCTGGAGAGCAATCAACTTCTGAAGAACCTTCTACAGTCGAACGATTTCCCTAAGGAGTTCGAGCGTTTCGCGGCAAGTATCGTATATTCCATCGCGTTCGGCATACGTATCATCACCGGCGAGGAGTGGCAACTCCAGACCAGCCACGAGTGCCTGAAAAACTTCACCATCGCCGGAAAAGTTGGTGCCTGGATCGTTGATCTCTTCCCATCCCTCAATAATCTCCCAGCGCCCCTGATGCCGTGGAAGCAAACCGCTGAGACGTGGTACCAAATGTGGGAGAACCTTCACATGTCCAACATGCAGGATGCCCTTAAGCGTGAGGGATGGAATTGGGTAAAGAATTTATCAAGTCAAAAGAAGCGAAGGACTTTACTACAACAGAGATAGCATGGGACCTCGGCATTCTGTGTGACGCGGGCGTCGAGACGACACAGGTGCAATTGCAGATCTTCATCCTGGCGTGCATAGCCTACCCTGAGTGGAGTGCCACAGCGCATAAGGAGCTCGATGATGTCGTTGGTGCCAATCGACTTCCCGGATCCGGCGATTTGAGCAATCTGCCTTACCTTCAAGCTGTGGTGGAGGAAAACTTCAGGTGGCGGCACATAGTGCCTGCTGGGATCCCGCATGCTACGACTCAGGATGACTACTACAAAGGATACCTGATACCCAAAGGCTCGGTCGTGGTCCCTGTCTTTTCTGCTATGCGGAGCAACTCAAGTGCTTTCGATTCGCCAGAAGTCTTTCGGCCGGAACGTTGGATTGGCAAGTCTCAGCCCACCAACTTCGGCTATGGTCGACGAGTTTGCCCGGGTCGATTCATCGCACGGAACTCATTGGCAATAGCGATGGCAAGGCTGCTCTGGGCGTTCAACGTTCGATCGAAAGATGGGTCTAAGATCAGCGTGGCAGAAGACATGTTTACAACTGGGTTTGTATCCGGGCCAAAACCATTTGTTGCTGTCTTTGAGCCAAGGCCGAAGGAGCGCAGAAGTCTCGTCGAAAGAGAGTTCGAGTTGGCCGATAAGAATGTAGCGCATCTTTTGAACGAGGTCAGGCAGAAGCAGGTTGCAGTTGGTTTGTCTCCTTCTGCGTAACCTGCACTCTGAAGCGCTCTCAGGCTGCACATATATCCAGTAGCTGCCTTTGAATGTGTATGGAAGGATAGATGGATTGACAGCACGTCCAGTTGGGAAATGCTGAGGTTGATGAACAACATCCATACGCCGGTATCACTAGTGCTTAAAGCCAGCACCCTTACAGCACTGGTAGCTTGCTAGAGGGTCGGCAGGGCATACCTGTGCTTGCTAGCTCCCTATTAGGCTGTGCATAAATTCGACCATAGTGCGACCACTTGTGTACCAGATCAAAATCGGTCAGCGTATCTCTGCGCACAATTAAATCTCCATCTCAATGGAGGACTGGAAGAATCTGAGATCAAAATGTAACTTACGGGACGCTAGCCTCCTTTGACGCTCGATCTCTGGAGAGCAGTTTCCTATTCGTGGTAAGTGCTTATGGCGTCGTTTAGCGACGTCACGCCCGCGGTCCGCTCAGCTTCACGCCTCCGTCACTGTCAAATGTCAGCTTCATCCTGCGATCAGCGAGGAAACGTCAGCTATCCCCACGACTTGTTTTCAACCTACGTTGTGTCAACCGATGCCGTTCGTCTTGCTGGCTAGACAGGCACCTTTCACCAAGATCCTCAGCTGCAATGCTGAAGGTCAAAGCTGATAGACTGAAGCGACGGCTTAGCCAACTGAAGCGTCCGGTGCCCACCTGGATCCGGGAAAAGGAGCTCAATTCGAAGGCGAGTCGCGATCGATCTGGAAGCTGGACCTGATACGACAGGGAACTATGATCTCGAGGAGAAGCTTCTACCAAGGGGTCCTGGACAGACAAGATGTCCTGCTCCTTTGGATTTGACTGATACGAGAGAGCAACCTCGATCGGAACAGGAATCCGACTTGAGTGTCAACGAGACGCAGCAGCAAATCGACAATACGTAGTTTCCTTACCATAGGTACCTATGCAACAACCGGCACTGCCTGCACGAGGTCAATCTTAATGATCCTAACTCAAAAGACTGGGTCCGCGTTCCCTACCAGATATCTGAACTAGCGAGCGGAAAAGCCGTAGAGTGTATGCCTTCAAAGACGCATTGTACCTGACAAGTCATCTTGGTTTGCGATTCCTGTGATTTGACAGCTTGTGCATTGTACAAGATGATGCAAATGATCGGCGTCATGAAGGCAGTCGCATGGCCTCTATATATTCTGGGTCTTATATCACCGTAGTGGCGACCTGCTCTCCAAACCCAAATGGGGGCCTGTTCAACAGAAAGTCTCCATACGCAAGAGAAAGTCTCCATACGCAAGGAGACAGGTCATTGGCATCGAGCAGGACGATGTCAGCTATGACATCTCTGTACGTCATTTGGAAAGTCAAATGGAGCGAAGCGAATTAACATTCGCACAAATCGTTTCCAAAATGCCACTGCCGGGTCGCGCATGGTTATTTCAAGAGCGCCAGCTGTCGAAACGTATAGTGCATTTCGGCATCGAAGAAATGTGGTGGGAGTGCTCCAGTATGACCACTTGCGAGTGTGTCCGCGCACCACACCTGTGCGATTCGAAAGAGAAATACCTGCGAACCCCGCGGGTCCCTCTCAATGGAAAGGCCAACTGGCATACCATCGTGACAGAATATACCAAACTTGGACTCACGTACAAGACGGACATCTTCCCGGCACTGCAAGGCATTGCCAGCACAATAGGTGAAACGGGGTTAGATGGTTATGTTCGAGTGGGACATGCCAAAGATGGATACTCTGCAGACCTTTGGAAATCGGCCTTCTTAGAGGATCTGATCTGGTGGTGTTCTGATGAGTTGAACCCCAATGGCTACGAACGCGAGCCACTGAAACCTGACTATGTTGCACTCAGCTGGTTGTGGGCTTCGGGCACGGGTTTCGTGAATTGGTGGGAGACAGATGCTAACTATGAACCGATGGTAGACCGAGTCGAGGTCAGGACCATGCCGAAGGGAGACGATGAGCTGGGTGAGATCAGTGCCGGATACGTAGAGCTCGATGCAGCATGTCTCGCATTGGATTCTGGCGAGTTAAGCTTCCAGTCTGATCGTTCATTCACAAGCAATGCGCAGGTCCTTCTGGTAAGACTATTCGGATCCCACCGCAAGGGCTTGATGACGATGCAATACCACCCCACTCCTAATGTTATCTGCCTGGTACTGCAACGGTGTGTCGACAAGTTGGCATACCGGAGAGTTGGTATAGCACGTTTGCGAGCCCCTTGGGACGAACACACTTCACCTTTCTGGCGGTTGGAACGGTCCACGGATCAGAGAACAGTCTACATAGTGTAAGCCTCATTCGTTAAAACAGGTCCTTTTCTTGCGCACATTGCATAGCATCTTGCAGAGTTATGAGTAGTGCTGACATCGACGTTCCAAGATCTGCCCACGGATGAACTGCAACTCGTCTTTTTCTTAATGACCATGCCGCACGAACGCTCGCCTCCCAACCAGCGTTACACAAAGAGGGTCCTCTACCGCTCTTTTGTACGACCAGTCATGCGATTATCTGCTGAGCACCTCGCCTCCCGAAGAAGAAGATGTACGAACAGACACAGCTACACGACCGTTGATGTGCTGGCTGCTCCATGTCCTGCGCAGGGCAGCGGGAGCGACGGTAAGTGGGCGGCAAGAGCGGTGTCGAGCGCTCGCAGGCGTGTGTAGCACTGCGTCAGATACAGTTCAGCTGATCTGCGAGTAAGACACACCGTCTGCATGTCTTTCCAGTCAGTGATTACAAAGTCGAATTCAGGAAAGCATGATGACACTTCAGCAGACGATCGTACATCTAAATTCCAGCGATCCCAATTTTTCGCTAATTCTCCGCAACCGGCAACAGCGTGGAATGGCAGCTCTGTATCCCCAACCACGGGTGTGTGCAAGCTCGTCAAGGGACAGCAAGGACAAGGCTGCAGGAGTGATGCAGGTGAGCGAGGAATGTGGAGTAAGGTGCGACGTTCCCTTGCGTATGCAGATGTGGTGGCGCGCTGGGCAGCGCTCGGGTGTGACAGGCGGGTGGTACAGGGACGTTGAGCGCCCAACCTCGGGACTGGGGTGGAGCTTGATGTCTGGCGCTGAAAGGCATTGCGAGAATAGCATAAGTGTAGCAAAGATGATATGCAATGAAAAATGGACGATGGAGCATGTCTGCAGAGGGGTGCTGTATGGCAACAGCGTGAAGGTAGTTCATTGTGATGTGATGAACGATGCCACTTGGGCGACGTCGCAGGCTCGACAGTTCATTGAAAGAGAATGTAGCAGAAGGGTAATAACGACAACGCTAGGAGAGGTAAACGATCAAACGTGCTCAGGCTCAGAGGTAGGTGGGTCAGAGTCGACACCCAGGGCTCTGAGCTTGGCTTCAACGGCAGCAACAACAGCTGGATCAAATGACTCTTCTTGTCTGGGTTTCTTGACACTATGGACATGTCAGTTTGGTTGCTAGGAAAAGTTGATTGATGTGACTTACGGAGATCGAGTGCACTGGTCGCAGCGTTCATGCCCGCAGCCTGGACAATGAGGTGACCCTTGCCGGAATAAGCTGTGGCACTGCTCGCACTCCCAGCGTACTATGCGCCTAGGCTTTCGCCAGACTCGTCGGAACTGTTCAAGCTGCTTCTCCTCCTCGACATCGTCCTCGCTGTCAGCAGCCACGTCTCCAGGGTAGCCAGAGGGCCACTTGTTGCGCTTGGCTGGCTCTCGCGGGCACTTGGTGCATCTAACGTGATTGCAGGACTCGCATGAGGTTGCTGTGGGAGGAACATACAGGGCACCGCACTTGTGGCAGGTGCGCCTGACACGCTGTGTTGCTGGCTGGTATGCGAGCTCGTTGCCATTCCTGGTGGTAAGGGTCAAGACCTTCTTCTTCTTGGGCTGCTCAGAGGCCTCTTTCTCCTTCTTCTCACCAGCCGTCTTCTTCTTGGGGTATCGTGGGCATTGTTTGCAGCGCTTGTGGTCGCACTGCACGCAGTTCTTGTCGTGGCCATAGAGCGTACCGCATTTGTGGCAGCTTCGGTGGACGCGCATGCGGATAGCCTTCTCTACACGCGGTACCAATGGAGCAGAAGCACCTGTCCTGAACAGGTCATCTGACTCGAATGTCAACCCGTATTTGGCGAAGAGTTCCCGGGCACGCTCGAGCTGCATGACGTTGCGGTCGCTGACAGGGGTGAAGTTGACGGGAACGGGTGCAGGAAGTTGTTCGGTGGTCGTAGGAGTGAGGTCGGCTGCGGCAGTAACAGGACTATGGTTTGAGTAATCAGCAACGAATCTGAAATAAGATCCCAAATGTACTTACGCGGCGGCAGGCTCCTCTGTGGGGTGCTCTTGCCTGATGGACTGGGCCTTGGCGGGCTCTTGCGCACCTTCCTGAGTCGCAGCTTCCTCCCGCGGGACCACGCCCTGCGACTGCGACTGTTGACGGTCAAGTCCGGAAGCAGCAGGTGCAGCAGGCGCAGCTGCACTCGACGTTTGGGGCACATTCTTGCTCGACTTCTCCCTCTTGAAAACACTGCTCATACGCTTCACGTATTTACCCAGGCTCTTGCGGCGCTCCCCATCATGCGGTCCGGCGGCTGGCGGCGTCGACATGGTCGCAGATATTCTCCAGAACGATCAACAGCTATGCAACTAGGCGACGTGATTGGCGACGCAGGCTGACCAAGTTCACGAACACGATGTGTCGATTTGGTGGTCAGCATGCATTGACAGAATTCCTGGGAACTGGTCCTTGGGTCTGAGACAGCGAACGTAGCCTCGGAACGACCGAGAGAGTGGGTTTGGCCGCTGTCCAATACGAGCAACCGCCAAAAACAACAACAATAATCGCACTTCGAGAAGGGACGTCGACGTGTCGAGACAACAGAACGTATTCGTCGGCAGCCGTCCAGCGAACTCCAGCGTGTGGGCGGGACGAGCCAACAGTGGCGGAGGGTCAGTTATGTACGGGCACCACGGGCGGAGGGCGTCAAAGTGGATTAGGAAGCCGCTTTCCAGCCCGCTGGTATCGATTCGACCCCGAACTGTGCACAAGCTTCGCTAGCAAAGCAGCGCTGCCCGTTCGCCGCGAGGTGGGCCGAAGAGCGCGCCGGGTGAAGATGCCTGTCAATTCCTGCCAGTCTCTGCAGCGCCCCGGCATGCTCCCGGTCGAGGTAGGCGACAGGGAAGAGTGTCAGCCTGTGTCGCGCGCTCCATGTGACGCAGACACGACACCAGCGAGCCAGCCATCGATGCACGCGAAGGCTGCTTGCAGACAGCATCTGCAGAGTCTTGCCCGAGGAAGTTTGGGCCTCGACCTCTGCCACGGGAGTGCAGCGGAGCAGTGGCCTAATTCGACAAAGAGCGTGCCATTCCTGTGTACAGTAGCTCGAACAAGGGGCTTGTCCCGCTCCGCGGAGCCAGTATCCTCGAGCGTTTGGTGGAGAACTCTCGGGATCCCCCCATCCAGTGCCTGAACCGACTTATAGCTTCATCACAAGCACAGCACTCTGAATCAGGCCGGGTTCAAGGCTGCTGGTCTTTGTTCGCAGTGTTCAGCAGCGTTCCGCACGAATTTCGTCGAATGCACAGCCTGCAACGCTCCTGCCACACCTGGCTATTGATCCACCTCTCCATATTAACTTCGTCTGCAGCGACCAATGCACTGCATACCACACCCGCCGTCACGCCACCACCCAGGTCGCACGACGCCACCACTCAGGTCGCACGACGCTGCCTACACGAGGTGGCACATCTCCTCACGCTCGGCTGACTTCTGGCGATGCCCGCTGTGCACTTGAAAGAGAGGAAGCACTCATCGTCAATACTCATGGGCCTGCAGATCTGTGCACTTGCACGGAACATTGTGCCCTTGACCGTTGGAGGTATCGCTAGCCGTCTCATAAAGTTCAGCTCCACGAGACTTCTGCACCAGACTAGTGACATCGTCACCATCGAAAGACTTCATTGAACAGCATCCAGACTACCTGAGGCGTTTCTCCTGCAGCACTGCTGCAATGATATCTCTGGCGCACAACCTCCTTGCTGCACTGCAACAACGCTTTGGGCATCGCAATGTCATCGACTGATACCAACAAACAGCTTGCCAAAGATTGCCAGCGTCAGTGTCGAAGTACCATGCCCCGGGATAGAGTTCGAGAGACGTTTGTGATGATGCAGGTCCTCCACCCCAATCCACGGCAACAGAGATCCAACATTCCGGTGACTTGGGCTTGGTGAACGCACGCGCCGCTCGCTTGACTTCCACCCCCTGATTCGACAGCCTCAACATGTTCGTATAGGCTGTCTCCGCCAATCCTCCCGGCGAACACGTAGAGCTGCAGTGTGAAGTCACCACCTGCGGTCTAGGTCTTCAATACGAATTACAACTCCGTTGGCGACGTTTGGCGATGTTGTCACCCACGGTCGATCTTCCGTTGACAGGATGCACCAGGTACGTGCACAAACGCGGCTTGCGGCTCATCAAAACGACTCATGGTACAGGTCCCGGGACAGCCTGAATAACTAGGACATGCCCAAGTGTCGAACGTTGCTGCTGCAACGCTCCAATGCGACATTGTTCACCAGCGTGAGCCTGGACCCAATACATCTCGACACGCAGCCGCTGTTAATATGGAATGCCCGGGCTATACCACCCCGGCTAGACCGCCCGCGCCTCTTGCAACGACTACACGAAATATTTTCTGCCTTTCTGGCAAGAACTGCGACATGACCAGCCTGCAGCGCGAGCAATAGACTGCAGGATTGGGCCGGCAACAATGACTGCGATACTCCTTCAGGCTCACTACGGTCCATGGGGGATTTCAACTGCCTGGTCGAGCTCAATCATCCTATCGACCTCATGGCGAGCAGCAGTTGCAATCACGCCTGTCGCGCGGACCATTAGCCTCGCTTCGCTAACTTATTGATGCTTTTGTCCCTAGGGGCATGGCCCCACATGCGGGCATTGCAGACATGGCAGAGCATCGTGGGTTCTTGTGCGCGTTTCTCGACTGACAATCCCTCAACTCAAGAGACGCAATCACTTGCAATTCATTACTGATGGACAAGCAGCTGAATCGACTGCCGGCGGGAACATCAAACATGCACCCTGCATCGATCAAACGAAACAACCCCCGCTCTGTCGCGAGTCATTCATGCCTTGACGTCCAGAACCTGTCGCTCTCATCAGCAATTACAGCCTGCGACCAATCGTATCTCGGGCATTACCAGAACCCGGTCACCACTTCAGATAATTCACTTTGCTCCTTTGCTATCTTGCAGCGGTTGCATGAGCTATATGCCCCAAGATACGTCTCAACAAGCAGCGTCACCCCAGTTACCTAGCATCGCTACAACCCAACGTCAAGGACCACGCTGTCTGCCGGTCCGAGCAGAAAGCTCATGCCACATCCGCGTATGCCTCCCCGCTCCGTCCCGTCGTCCAAGGGGTCGAACTTGGAATTGAAGCCTTTCGCTTTTTCCATCCATTTCCGTAATCAGCACATACGACATGCCGATCGTCCTTTCGATGCCCAAAAACGGCGTTACTTGGACTTGAAATGCCGAGCGTCAGCCCACTCTTACCGCATACCGCAATAGTAGGGCCGATATGCACGGTTTGTTGGCTGTTTGGGGACCGGGTTCCGCGAATTCGATGCTCGGTAATGGATTTTGAAGCAAGTTCTCGATGAATCGGGGACGCTGCCGCGACGACTCGGCCTTGTCTTGGGCGCCGCTGCAGAGCCGTTGAACATGGATTATCGGCTTCGTCAGGATGCCGAACTGGGATCGGCGGAGTCGCACCGATGGGCGACGACGTTGGGTATGAAGGCAAGGAGGTACGCGTACATTTAGCCATCTTCAGTGAAGGTGAGTGTGATTGCTAGTGAGTGTCTGACGAGCATAGTGAGTGGCGAGAACATACTCCTTTCTCGAGATGCTGCTCTGGGTCAGTACGTTCCTTGACGTCGGCAACATCATGCCGGCTGCCGCGTGGTGTCACCAGACGAGTCGTTTCGCTCTCCAGGTCAATCTTCCATCCATATTCTACGTCACAAAGCTCTGTTCGAACTGCACTGTCACGAGCAAACGATTTTGCTTCGGTCATCTCATATTCGCCCCTTTCACCTCTGCATCTGCATATCTTTATCTGCAAAACCAGACACTCGTCTTTACTGTATCGAGCTCTGAGTTTCAGCCTGTCTGGCACATACCAACATATTTTCTTCTCAAGACCAATTGCTGGGTACTACAAATTTGTCTTTTGCGATTTTCCGCGACGTACACGCTACCATATGTGCTGGGCGAGCGCAAAACTCGGCAAAGCGCTTGGACTGGCACTGGCGTTAGGCCACAGCTCTGGAGCTATTCTACAGGCCTCGAAACACTCAGTAACCGTGTGAAGGCCATGTCTAGTCCTTCTAAGCGTTCACAACGACTCTGTTGAGGTTGACGCTGTACACGCGTGGCCAGACTCGGCGCATCGTGTTCGTACAACGTGTCACTGACTACTGCGCTGTCACCTGTCAGAAGGACGATCATCTCCGCAGCCGTTAGACCAGCGCGCAGACAGCGCCTCGAGACGAGATTCGTTAATCGGATCGTTGCAAGCGTCAGGCATCCGATGTTCCAGCGCCGTGGTTGAGCAAGGGGCGGATAGCGGTTGGCTTTGTCGCGGGCTCGGTCCGGCACGGTGAGTTGTGAGTGTTGCGTCATTACTTGGAGGCGCTGAGAACAAAGGAAGGAGGACGCGGGTGGGGTCGAGATTCAGTTATCTGCTTCTGTTCTCGGCGTAGTGTGTGTTCTTGCTGGGTTGTGTCAACAATTAGAGGTAAAGAGGGCTAAGGTGCAAAGCCGTTCCTGCCTGCTGCCGCTGTGTCCTACAGACTCAGTCTTACTTTTCGAAAGTTGGCTGCATGTCAAGCGATCATTGTTGCCCTTTCCATCCTTCTTTCCTTAAAGAGCAGCTCGTACCCCTCAGGACAGGCTTTCCGAAGAATGTACCAAGGCCTGGCAAATCTGTCCATGCCTAGCTCTGCATGGTAGAATGAGCGAGCTTGAGTGCTATGCCGACATAACAACGATCATCGTTCAGTCTTCGACGCGCTTCCTTAATAACGATAGCTCTCTACAAGCTCTACAGCGATCTTATGCACACCTTGAACCCATCTATTCACGTTCTCGAGACCTGACTCGGTAAAAAGGCAGGCTACTAATACTTTCGAAGGTGGCAGTCTTTGGATCTCACAATCGAGCTTGTCTGTTTGACACATGGCCATGGGCAACAGGATATCAACCTCCAAGGATCGTTGCAGACGAAGACCATCCACGCCAAGGTATCAGAAAGCTACAAGCCAAGCCAAGCCACCTCAACGTCCAGCCACCTAGGTAGGCGAGTAACTCATCAGCCAAAGTCTGAGATCCATTGCGTGTTCCCACATTAAGACATTTACTACGCTGTTCTTCTTGTATGAAGGTGACGGCGCTGTTGATGCATTGCGGCGCGTATCGCAAACTATAGATACTTGCATCTGAGCCATTACGCTATGGGGAATGACGCATACTGACAGCTAGCGCCTGATGTGAAAGCATTGAATGCATCCATGCCAATGATGTCCGTTCTGGAGGCTGGTAATGACAGTAACTAGATGCAGGAGTCGAGGGCACTCGAATTGGTCAAACGAGTACAATAGTCTCGACATGCGCACGACTCAGTCTTCTCTGTAACGCAGCTAGACCTCCCAAGTAACCGCGACCAAACTCAACTATGCCAGCTCTCAGATACCAGTTTTCGGCTCCGTTCGCATGTCGCCTGCTAAGACGTCGGCACAGCATCCAATATTCGCACTCCCCGAGCTCTGCATTTGGCGTGTACATATCCTTAGGTTTGGCTTGGATCAACTTCATCAGGATGTCGTTCCCATAGTCTAGAGTATAGTTACTTCTCTTCCGGTCGGTATTCTCCAGCTGTTCGAGTGTACTCAGCATAGGTTGTTCGAGCGCAGCACACCGTCCTTCGAGGACTATCTGCCCAGCTTTGATCTGCCCCAATTCGTCTTCACCAACGGGGGATGTGGATATCGACTCCCCGGAGACGAAGGTTTCGAGAGTATGGTCCGCAGAAGAGTCATATGATTGGTCCGATGAAAGACGCCCATGACCAGCTCGGTGCTCGCCACTTCCCTCCTCGAAGCTTGGCGGGGTACGCATCGGGTCCAGGACGCCACAATAGATCGTAGAAGAGAGTGTCTTCCCAAAGACCTGTGTAGCATCGTTTGTTCCCATGTTTTTTGTTCTTGAGAACGCGTGCAATGTCTTGGAGCGCAGGGAAAATTCTTCCTCGTGGGATAGCTGTAGTCTACTGTATCGAGTCACTACGCGCCTCTACTGTGATATTTTGGCGCGGTCGGGGTCGTAGCGTTGATGGAGTGACAACGAATTCGTAGCAAATAGAGGAATCCTCGTGTTTCTGATCATCTCCTCTTTGCTGCTGCCGAATATCTGCAGCATCTCCCCGCCAAAAGTATTCTCACTCTTGCATTCCCAGTACTCTTTTTCCGCACTGATAGGAAGGCACAACACGCGAGTCGAAGAAAGCACACCGGCTGAACAACTGGTATCTCGATTACACATCTCCACATCATATACACATGCCACATAATCTACACGAGGTATTCCCTCTATACAAGACCCATTTTCCCATCCACGCCATGCCAAACACCATCAACACCAAACAATGCATCTCAAGTCCAAGGCTGCCCTAGCAGTCGTCCATCCAGTCGTTCTTTCGGAGTTTGTATCCGTTTCGACTTCCTCCCCCTCTTCTCACCCTCTTTCCTCATTCTACCCAAACGTGTCGAACTCCCCTCATGACTCGCTCTCCACAGTGTAACTCTCCACCAATCCTCATCGCGCGCGCCGCCCCAGAGGACCGTCGGTACGGTACTGTAAGTCCATCGCTCGTACTGGCGTATTAGCGGCGTAGTTTGGATAGTGGCGTTCTCAGGGTGCGGGCGGTAAAACTCGCGAGCCTCGTCACCGCGAAGAGCGGGCTCAAGTCACGAGAAAAAGTACTTTGACTCGCGGAGGCGGGCGACGTCCCAGTCGCCCTTCTTGGGGACGGGCGGGAAGGTGAGGGGCAGCCAGACTTGCACGGTGGACATTTCGCTGAGCCACTTGCCCTTGCGCTCTGTCTTGGGAGTCTCGAAGTAGGGCGATGTCTCGTCGGATTCGGTGGGTGTGATGGCGGCGGGGTCCTCGGCTTTCATGACTGATTCTTCGAGCTCCTTGTTCTTTTGCATGATTGCATCGGCTTTGGTCGGCTCGTTGTCCTTGGCTGTCTCTTTTGTTTTTGTGTCGCCGAGAAGCGAGAGGCGGTAGGATGCGATGGTCTTGGGGTCTTTGTACTTGAGCCAGATGCTGGTTGGTGTGACCATAGCCTCGCCCTTGGCGCGCAGCTCAGGATCCTCGCTCTTGAGCAGCTCCTGTCTCTGAGCTTCCAGCGCTACCTCATCGAACGAAGCAAGGGAATACTTGGCCCCAATACCCGAGCCATCCGCCCTCTGGGTCTTGTTGGCGTAGCGCCAGGCCTGGATCTCCCTACCAACTGTTGTAGCCTGGTGAATGTTGGCACGGTACATGTTGTCGGCGTAGCGGGCGCCGAACTCGGCAGCGAGGCGCTTGGTAATATCTTCCGAGTGCATACGAACGAAAGCGTCGCGAAGGATGACGTTCAGATTGGGGATATCGCAGGCGTGTGTCCAGAAGCTGTCGTGCACAGCGGCGAAATCCAGACCCATCTCGTTGCACTTGAGCGCAGAGAGGAGCATATGCGAAGCGTCCAGAGAATGGATGAAGTTTGGTGGGAAGGCCTGCAGCTGCTTTCGCTTATCAACGATGTCGCTCGCATTGCGCTTCTGAACCGTTATGTCCTGCAGAGGTGTCTTGATTGTGGTGATCGACTCTTTCCTGTAGGGTTGTACAATAGGCATCTTCAGCGGCGTGGTCCAGATAATACCGGTCTTGAAGTTCTCGGCGGTCTTGTGCAGTATCTTCGCACTTGACTTGGAGATCTTCTCCGCCCTGTATTTCTTCTGCACAGTAGGCGTCTTGCCCTCGAAGGCCCTCTTAATTTGTTGGACCTGTTCCGCGGTGAGGGAAGTCGTGATGCGGTCGCCGCATTCTCCGAGCCAGTATTGAATTTCTTGGGCACCATTGAAGATCTTGCCAAGCGCTTCGAAGATCTTGTAGGCCACGTACATGGCGACCGCGTTCAAAGAGCGCATTTCCTTGGTCTCCTTGAAGTTGGGGAACATTTGCTTGAGCTCGTCGTGTACCTGCTGTTTGGCACCCATGAAAGTTACACCGTAGACATTGGTCATGACTGTACGCTTGACGACCTTCCTGGATATGTGGCCTCTGATGAACTTAGCAGCGGCGATGCCCTGCTCCGCCTCGATCTCGACCATTTCCTTCACAAGCTCAGAAACACCAGTGTAGATATCCTGTGGTCGATCCGAGGGCTCAAGGTTGACCTGACGGGCACCGGCCTGATCACCACCAAGCGCGGCGTAGTGCTGGAGACCGTTGCAAGTACCGTCCTGATGTACGGGCAGCTGTGAGACGTAGCGTGTGGGATCAGGCAGATCGAAGGCATTTTTGAGCTCTATGCAGCAAGCGAGACACTGCCATGGGTCTTCAGCCTTGGCCCACCAGCGCCTTCCACCGAGCGGGTTGGTGGCGGAGTCGACGATGTCGTTCATGTTGTCCATGGCAAACTGCTCACGGTCACGGAGACTGGCCTTGTCGAAACCGGCAAGGTTGGCAAGGTGGACCTTTAGCCATTGCAAACCAACGGAGCCTAGCTCTTTGCCATTGGCAAACTTCAATAGCCCTCTTGCAACATCGGATCCGATGTGGTTGAGAATAGGTGGGATAGGGTATGCGCGTCCGCGGAAGTCGACGCTGTGAGGGAAATACATCTCCTTCTCGTTAGCCATAGCGCTCGCAACTTCCAGCTGGAAGTTCTGGAAGCAGCGCTGCGAGTGAAGACCACTCTTGTAGTTCTCGTAGTCCTTCAGCTTCTTACTCCAGTAAGCTCTCTCGGCGTACGTGGCATCAGCGGGCGGGTCGGCCGGGCGCTCTATGTCCACCTTCTCCGACACAATTCCTGCAAGAGCCTCGCCGGAATTCCATACCTCGGCCATGACATCGAAGACGGGCTTGTTGATTTGCCAGGGGACCTTGCCCAGCACATCAAGACCAGCAAGAACCTGTTTCATATCTCCGTTTTCAATGGCAGTCGAGGCGTATGCCTTCTGGGACTGATCGCCGGCTTTTTGGCGTACGACCTTGGACGGCATGGTGTAGTAGCCTCCATTATCGAAGCCGGACCACGGCTTTGGCGGGACGACCATGGGTAGCCTTACAGCAACGATGTTGTGGACTGGCTCGTTGCGAAGCTTGGTCATGATCTCGTGATGTGCGATGATCCATCCCACCTTCTTTCCTTGATGTAGGACCATCTGGTGGTGGAAGGCGGCTTGCGTGCTGGTCATCTCCTTGCCTGTGGTCGGATGGGTTGCGGTGACGGTGATTCTTGCAGTTTGCAAAACGTTCTCGAGGCACAGAGCGCCAATCTTGACGCGGACAGACATGGGGATCTCTGTCTTTTCGTAAGGGACTTCGATAGGCTTCTTGGGCCTCTCCATGGTCTCAGCGGAACCGCTTTCCTTGGCTTTGGCCAGCCTTTCGATGAGCTCCTTGCGGGCGATCCTGCGCTGGGTCTTGAGAAACTTTTCGTGACGGGCTTGGGCGTCCTGGTTGATGTGCTCCATGACATCGGTACCAATGGCCACGGACAGAGCTGCTAGTTTCAGGTTGTCAGAATCCATGCCAGACCTCTGGACGCAGGCGTGGATCACTCGGGTGATGGCATTCGCGGCTAGTCGCTCCGGCTCGCACTTCACCAGCCAGGCTCCGTACGAGTGTGCGTCGTCATTCGCGTTCTCCTTGGTGGGATTCGAAATGACCTCCTGCGCATGTGCAATCTGCTGCTTGAACTTGGGGATAAGAGCCGTGTACCAGTTGTACATGAGGGCCTGCAGACTCTTCGTCTTCAGAACGCCGTGGATGCCCATCTCACTCAGCTTCTCGTCTTCCTGTCTCCACCGCTGTATCGCTGCGTCCATGCCATCCTTCTCCATCTGCAGTTGGCGGGCGTAGTTGTATGCGCGGTCCTTCTCGGCTTGTGTGCCTTCCATGTCGTGGGGGTACGGGACGGACTCGTTGAACACGGCGAGGGCGTTCTTCAGCGTGGCCAGACCGAAACCCTTCTGCTCGACGGGCTTGATCTGGGTTGCCTGGAGCGGCAGACCCTGGTCCAAGGCAGTCTTGATCGACTCGGGTGTGTTGAACTGCAACTGGTGCAGCTCGGCCGGGGTGGGAGGCTCCTCGAAGCTGTCGGGCTGGAGGCGGATGATGGTGTTCCACTCCTCGTCGGAGAGATCGGGCGATGTGTTGACTTGCTCGATGACGTCGGGGCCGCACTCGTTGGCCATGTCGAGGTACTCGCGGATGGCAGCCTCCTGCCTCGCGCCCTCGAGGAAGGTGCAGGCAGCGCGCAGCAGGGTGACGAACGTGGCGGCGTTGGGCTCGATGAACTTGGCGACCATGTTCTTGTTGTACCACTCCTCGATGCTCTGCATGGCGTCGGGCTCCGGGTTCTCCTGGGCCAGCTCGAGCAGCGTCTGCAGAAAGATGTTGTGGGCGTCGGTCATCTCGGGGGCGGCGGGCGTGTAGATTTTGGCGAGGCGCTTGAGGATCATCGCAGCGCGGTCTGTCCGTCCGACGCGCAGGCAGGCGTACAGGTTCTGGTGCATCTCGACGGGGTCGCCGCTGATGCCGCTCCCGATCGAGCGGGTCTGGGGCACATCGTGTGTGTACTGGTCGTGGACAACGAGCGGATTCAGCCCATCGACGGGCTTCAGGCGCGAGAGCTCGGGCGAGGGCACGCGAGGGCCCCATGCCTGCATGAAGCCATCGAAGGGTGTGTTGTGCGGGCTGGGGTGCAGCTCAGCGGCCGTGGCGAGCGAGCGCGTCTCGTGCCGTCTTGACGAGAGCGACGGCCGCCGTGTCCGTCTCGAGTCTTGTGTGGCGGCGGTGATGGGGCCGACGGACGGCACAGTCGAGGAGTGTCGCAGCTGCCTCAATTGATCCGACAGCTGTGTGGGCGAGCGGAATGCATCTCTGCGCAGCTTCCGCGTCGCTGCTCGCGCGAGCATCATCGTGGCGGCAATACGACAGTAGTCTAGGGGTATTAAACAGAATAGAGACAGCAAAAACAAGACGCCGCAATGCAACGAGAAGAAACGGAAATGAAGGCGCACGGGTGGTGTGGTGCTGGAGGCGAAACTCCGCGTTGTCGTGCTCTCAAAGTTCCTCGAGGCAAAAGTTCAGATGCATCACCATTCAGGGAGACGTGCATGCGCCGCTAGCCGCACGGACCACCTGGCAAAACTTCGATCGAATGTTCTTCGCCACGATTGGCTGCGAGTCATGCAGCCCTGCTGTCGTGTGAGCCAGTGCTTTACACCTTACACTGCATTTGCGCGGCGAGTGGTGTGAAGCGGTGAAAGAATTCGCAACTACAGCCATCTCAGGCGCCGACTGCTCTACCTCAGCGCGAAGTCCCGAATTGAGCTCACGGTGCTCATTCACGACGCTGCGACTTGCAAAGCTACTGCACTACTGCGCTACTGCACTACAGCACTAGGATCGAGTCCACAACTCGATCCAATGAGGAGTGAGGTCTTGCTGTTTTCTAAACGCAGGGCTCTGAAATCGAAGCTGCAAGCCGGACAATGGATCGAGTAGTCTCCATGAACTTTCCTTGAGGGCACCTGTTCCCTCAGTTCGCAGTCTCGCATGCAGCAACTGCTTTCTAGATTAACTGCTGTCATCTCTACATGAATTCAACAACCATGTCCATTCGTTGTCTCAAGGTGCGAAAGGGAAGAACCGTTCAGCGCAAGTTCAGACGCAGACTGAGCTCGATCTGTTGAATCAGAGTACTATAGCTCTTCCTGCTCACCAGTGCAGCATCGATGGACACGTAGTTGTAGTGTTTTGATGCTTCGATTTTCGCTCGATATCATATATCATGAACTCCACCAGCATGCTTCGCAGCAGGAGTTGGACTTGGCGTTGCAACCGGAGTACTCTCTGTACCACTTGCCGCCGGAGCTTTACCTGCGAGATTACTCGTCTTTGCACCAGCACTTGCTGCTTTCTCAGCCGCTGGCGTCTTGCCATCCTCCGCCTTGCCTCCACCAGCGAGCAGCCAGTCATCCTCCCATTCCTCCTCTCCCTCGTCCCCGAAGCAAAACAAATCCCTCGCACTGCCCTGTACTTGCTTCCTCTTTTTGCCCTTCGGCACCTTACACCCGCCCACCTCTTCCATGAACTGTCTTCTGTACTTTGCCGCCACCACGGCGATGCTGCTCGGGTCCATCTTGTGTCCGTTGTAGAGCAGCTTGGGCAGGTGCTCGACCTCTGGCAAATCGCCGTCGAAGGGCAGGGTGCGGTGGATGGGCTGCGAGTGTCTGACCAGCGGGGGCTCAGGGGGCTTGAGCTTGCCCTGCTGCCCACCCGATGCGGCGCGGAGGAAGGGGGCGTCTAGATCGAGCTTCGGTGTTTCGTCCTCTTCATCGCCAGAAGCCTTAGAGGTGGATGAGGTGAACTCCTCCGGCGCCCTCACCATCTCGCCATGCACGCTGACAAGCGCTTCCTTGCCCGTCGTACCCGGGAACAGCAAGAAATACCCCCTCGCACGCATAAACTCAAGCATATACTCCGCCCAGCTCGGCATTGTCTCAGACAACAGTTTGACTCTACTTGCGCCTTTCCCCTTCCCCAGACGCTGCTGATGCATACTCACGCGCTCGCCGAGGAAAGAATGCCACTCGCTCCACACATGGCCGAAGAATAAACTCGCATGCGCGTTCGGGGCCTGCATCGCAAACGGCACCCCCGCCCCGCGAGCCGTCTTATCAGACAGATCCGCAAGCGCAGTGTACTGCGCCGCATGCATATCCCGCTTCCCCGGCGGCGTGAGAGGTGTCTCCCCATCGACCAGCATGCTCGGCAATTCAAGACTAATGCCCATCACGCTGCTGCTGTCGTCGCGCCCAAAGGATGAGTACCGGTACTCCAGCAACGCGTACTTGATGTAGTGGAAATAACTCGGCGCGACGACAGCGGCGGGGTCGAGGACGAGGACATGTGCGTCTCTATTGGCGGGGAAGAAGGATTCGGCGAACGCGATAGCGGCGGCTTCTTGAGACGCGCGGTGATTTGGAATGCGGCGGCGGAGCACGAGCTGGTTCTCTGCGTTTCTGTGATGCGTGTGCGGCCAGACGAAGGACTCGAGCACGCGTTGCACCGTAGGGTCGAGCGATGGGGGCAGATCGAGCGTGATGCGCGGATAGCCAAGGCCGGCGTAGTCTGCTTCCTTGAGGCTCTTAAGGAGATGCAGCACGCTCGACGAGTCAGCGGGCACTTGCACGAGGATGTCGACGGTCGGGGTGTGCCAGGCGGACAGCGAGCCGGCGTCGAGGCGCGTCATCCACGTGTACTCCTCGCTGCTACCCACGGGCACCTCGATCCGCGGCATTCCAAATGCATCCGTCCGGTTCCTCACTCCAGCGGTGAAAAACGCGTCCTCGCTCCCCTCGTCATCCACGACCGCAACCTGCGGATGCAAGAAACTCTGTATATGCGTGAGCGCAGACTGCACGCTCGCCTGCGCTCGCTCCTCCGTACTCCACTCGCTGTAGTCCGGGCGCGCGTCATGCCAAAGCACCTTGCACGCCTCGCGATCCACGCCATTGATGGCCAGGATGTCATCGAGCGGGATATCCTCCCGTCCCAGAAACGCAACATGCACCCAATTCCTGTTCCACCGGCCCATCTCGCAGGCTAGCGGGATCAGCGTCGCGGCGCTCTGCAGACTCGCCGCAGCGAACAGCACGTTGCGGTTTATCTTGCGGTACCCGTCGGTGTGCGCTGCGCCGCGCAGGGAGCGCGCGAGCCGGTAGAACTTGAACGGACCGGGGAACGTGTGCGGTGTCGGTTCGCCTTTGCTCGGGCTGCGCAAGCCTGGCGGCGCGCCTGTGGGCTCTTGGATTTCAGTCCAGCGAGATCCGGAGTCGTGCGCGGGGTCTCTGCTGGGCGGCGTGTAGGCGAAGGGGTTGGCGTGGACGCTCTTTTTCTCGCCCGAGGATGAACCCGTGTAGTGCATGAACACTGAGAACGCGATCAGACCTAATATCATGGCGAGTATGCGCTTCCGCCGCCATCGTAGGGGGAAGCCGCTGCGCCGTGCGGGCTTGAATTTGTGGTCGTCGTCTTTCTTCCCGAGTTCTACGTCTGGCGGCCGGAATTTGTTGATCATGCTGCCCCGGACCACGCCGCCCTGTATCAACAGGATGTCCTTGCGCGCTTGTAGCATGTGTTCTGCATCTCAGTGTGCTGTGTTGGCTCGACGGTTGATCGTATGCGATCGGAGGCGCGAGCAAGGGAATAGACTACTGTCGTAGTAGGAGCATGCGAGAATTCGAGCTGAGGGCAACGTATGGGCTGTACAGAAGACTGTCGCCGTGCGTTCAGGTAACGAGAGTATAGGAGAAGGAATGAGGTGCGTTTGGGGACCTGCTGCCTATCAATATCGAAAAGGACATGTTGACGTTGCGATAACCATGGAGTGCTCGGGAATCCAGATCCTTGCAGGATGATCGGCGTTCGGGTGTGGCTGCCGTCCCGCTACATCACTGTTTGCTTTGGAGAAGCATCACCATTATCGCACCCACGACCATAAGAACATGACATTTCCATTCTGTCTTTGCTTTCAACCTTGAGATACTCGCTATGCACACCTCAAAAAGCCCGCAAATAGCAGTGCAATCACTCCCTCAACCGCTCATCGGCCTCCTTCAAACTCCTCCTCAGCGCGCCCTCATTGCGCGGCACAAACTTGACCTGATAGTGTCTGCACATGCAGACCAAGCTCGTCGGGTCCGCGCTGCCACGCACAGGGTGCGTATCTACCTCGCTGTCCTTGACGATCTCGAATGCGCCCAACATCCGCAGGAACACAAGGTACAGCTCGCGGTTCGCCAGCAACGAGCCCGCGCACATTCTGTATCCCAGCCCGTACGTGAACAGCGGCGCGTCGGGGCTCTCGAGCCAGCGCTCGGGACGGAAGGTCTCGGGGTCGGTCCAGACGTCAGGGTCTAATGATAAGAGTTAGGAGAAGACTGTCACAGACAAGCACATATGACTGAGTGGAGAGTAGACTTACCCATGTTGCACGCCCACGCGTTGAGGTAGATGGTGCTCCCGGCTGGGATCAGCTTGCCCTCGTATATGACGTCCTTGACTGTTGCGCGCGGCAGCGCGAGCCGCAGCACCGTGTAGAAGCGCAGACACTCCCTGACGAGCGCGACGATGTACGCACACTTCTGGTCGTCGTAGGCGTCGGCCAGTGGCTGGTCGTCTGGGTACAGTTTGCGGATCTCGGCGACGGCTTTGGTCTGGATGTCTGGGCGCTGCGCGAGGAGCGCGACGCTCCACTGCACGAGTGTGGTGATTGTGTCGAGGCCGCCGGACAGCATGGTCAGGCTGATGGAGGTTAGTTCTTCTTTGTTGAGGGCTGCTTCTTTGTCCTGGATGATGTTGGCTTGGATGCAGGGCTTGTGCGTTCCTTTCTCCATGCGGTCATCGAGGTCCTTGTTCAACTTCGTCAGGTACACGTCGCGCCTGAAGCGGTACTCCTTTGCCATCTTAGTGCCTCCGCTGAAGGGGTTGAGGCGCAAGATGGGGATGTAGTCCTGCAGGTTGCCGGTGGTGGATCGGAACTTGCTGATGGCGGCTTCGACTTCGGTGATCTCGTGGAACATCGGGTCGTTGCGGCTGCCCATACGGGTGCCCCAGTTCAGCGTAAGTGACAGCGAGAGGGAGAGGCGCTCAATCATCGGCATGGGGTCGACTCCAACGGTGCCCGCACGTCCAGACTCGAAACCATCCTTGATGAAGTCTTTGGTTTCGAGGTCCAAATGGTCGATGTACGTTGCGATGCTAGGCTTGTTCAACGCGGAAGCAGCGCCCTTTCTCCTCCTCTTCAAGCTGTCATTGAACGGACTCGTGCCGATCGTGGTCCCTGCGGTGTTCGAGAGCACCTTGTGGAACGTCCAGAAGACAGGCCTTGAGCTCAGCGCCTGGCTGTTGCCTCCAAAGATCTTGCGCGCAGCCTCAGCGCTGTTGACTACAACGACGGGCTCATTGCCGAGCTGGATTTGGTAGACTGCGCCATACTGCTTGGACCATTCGCGGTACTTGTCTGCAGCGTTGTATTTGATGTCTGGGATGTTGCCCACCAGCGGCCAGTTCCTCGGTCCAGAGAAGCCCTTCAGACGTCGTGTGTAGCGGACATACTCGTTTGCAATCAGGTATGTGATGGGTGTGAGAACGAGAAGGACCAGGACCGAGCGCAACGGGTGATTGGCGAGCTGCTCCGAGACCAGAGGCAAGACTGTGGAGATCATCGTGTTGTACTTGCCGACAAACTTGTACGGACCAACTTGTGTGCACCAATGTTGCCAACTCTTCCCAGGTGAAGTGAGGATAAACTGCGCCGTTGAGAAGACACCAGTTCCTTATAGCGCAAAGGCTGTCGGAAAGGCATCCAATTGCAACGACCAAGATCCTGGCCTTACCGTGACGGAAAGCCCGCCGGCGCCGTCATCGTGCTCCTCCGCACTCAGAGCAACCCCAGGCAGCATCGCGGTTTATTGCGGGGAAAGATGAGTGCGGAATTGGGGACGTGTCGCGGAACAAAGCATCACGGTCGGTTTCACACGAACATCTGATTGGCTGAATTGAGGTGCATGGAAGGTGCGTTCCGCTTCCGATCACATGCGCGTTGACTTCATCTCTCAACGACAGGTTATGAACTCCACAACGAAAATCGCCATTACGATGCGGAATGTTACAACATCACAAAGGGCTCTAATAACGACTTCAGTAGCTAGGAACAGACTGGAAGATATTATGACCGTGGGCTTTGCGACTTGCGCGTAGCTTATCGTGACGCCCCAAAGACTTACAATTTGTGAGTTGCAGAGCACGTCGTGTATGCTGTTGTGCATTTAATGTCGAGCAGTACCGCAGATTTGAGTGTGTGTGGCTAGCGGCAGGATATGGCGATGTCTTCAACAAACCTGAGCGCGAAGAACAGTCATTCAGCAGGCGGGTCGCCCTGAACCTCTTCTAATCGAGCTTCCCAACACACCTATTCGTGTTTCTGAGGCTTGGTGTATCTTAAATGGTAAGTGCATATACTTGAAGTATGCATTGAGGTAAAAGCAGCCTTGCTGGTGAGGTGGAGGGATACAATCACCACGAGGGCGTAGGTTTCGAGCAGCGCGCGTTCGTACTTCTCCCACGACCTCAACACCCATCAATATCAACATACGGCCGAGAAGCTACGCCCCCGAACATATCCTCAACAACAGCGGCAGTTGCCGGGCCTTAAAATGTTCAGAAGATGCTGGTTGCGCAACCGTCTCTGTCTGATTCGATAGCGCCGCATCAGGCTTTCTCTAGACCCGGTCGTTCGGTCCTGCAAACGATACGTGGGTGGACGAACGAGGATACTGCGACATCGCAATTGCAACTCACAAGCCCAGTCACACCACAGAGTCGCAGCACATTGGAATATTGTCAATCGTCCTGCGCAGCATGACCATTGAAGGCTCCGAGGACGGCTGCTCGATGCGTTGGGTGCGATGCGTTCGCTGTCTATTTAAGACTGTGTATTCACGATACACAAGGAGACACGATCGAAAACTCAGCTTGTGCCAACGCCTCTTCACAGGGGTTGCCTGTCACACAAGTCTTAATCCTCGACATTCCAGCTCCTGGTACATCCTCTCTATATCACATCTATACTTCTTACACAGTATTCTGACGGCCAGGTCCATCTATGAAGCGTTCAAGATCCTCGTACGAAGCGCAGTCTTCGCAGTTCAGCGAACAACAGCTTCAATATCCAGCCATTACGGCGATTCGGCAGCATCTTGCGTCGAATGGCCAGACAAGCCCCTTCTCGGAGCACTTTGACGATGCTCTAGATGGCACTCAATACCTGAATCCCCTGCAGCACTTTCTGTGCTCCAACGTCGAGGCCAGCGATGCGCAAGCAAACACGTCGAACCAATATGACACTGCGAGCAGCAGCTTCGATGGTCAAAGAAACACTGCGCAGCCACAACAAGGCCCATCCCCATGCAGCGAAGGTGTTCGACGTGGCATCGTGAACTACGCTGAACCTTCTAGACTCATCAACGCATCTCACGAAGCAGGAAGCACCGCTCAATATCTCTCAGGATCTCCTGCTTCGCCATATAGCGCACAACGTAGATCTTACTCCGCCACTAGCCAAATATCTGCCTTCACACCAATGCCAAACCCACCAACCGCCACGGCACAATCGGCGGGAGCTCGCACAACACCATATAATCCGTACCGTTGTCTGTTCGCTGATACAGAGACAGCGAGAGCCCATCGTCACTTGAGTACTCGTTTTGGTCGCCAGCCTTACATACCCCCTGAGGAGGACGATTCTATCGGACAAGTGGAGCGCGAACGCGCGATCAACGTTGGCCGTATCTACGACGCCATGATCTGCGGCGACCGGGCTCAGGACAACCCTGGATCTATCGCGATGAAGCGCTGGGTCACCGGCGCTCATTACAAGTCCGACCTCATAGAGGCATTTGCTCACAAAGTCTTTGACTGCCTCCTCGTGCAGGTCAAAGAAGGCTTCCGCGGCTGGCATCACAACGACTACGTCGATGACGACCGCAAAGGGGAGAAAGAAGACCGCGAAGCTGATTGTGCGCATCGCTTGGAGTACATCATCGATGCGCTCGAGCGGGAAAAGACCGTCTGCGAGGACGTTGTCAACTCCGCAAGCCAAATACGGATGTTCGTCAACGCGCCGATTGCATATGCACAGCGCAAAGTTCAAAACCGCCAGGGCAACAGCAAGAGAGGTCGAGCAAAAGACACCTCAACCCCCAATCCGCGATCCGCTACGAGGCGAAGGACCGGCGCAAGACAGATGAACCGCTCGACTGTGACGCCTGACAGGCCGATATCAAGAGATACTACTCCCCAGTTCCAAACGTCCGTGCCTACAGGGTTGCCTTACTACTCGACTGGGCTGTCGCAACAAGTCCAGTCCAGCCCGACATCCAGTCGCCTTGCTCCTCGACAGCCCCAACAGGACTCGGCTGTATCGGTACACCAAGTACCTAACGACTATCGCCAAGCCGCTGCGACTGCTCCTCCAATCATGGCTCGACCCTACATGCCACCAGTAACGACTTCGGTGGCTGCCTTGTCGCCTCCAATGGTGTCTTCTACGCGCCTATACAATGTCCACCATTCCATGGTACCAACAGCGCAAATGCTGCCAGCGCAGATGTCACATCTACCCTCTACACCACAAACGAACACCTACCAGCCCGCGCCTCCGTCAGCAGAAGATGCGAAGTACCCGAGCCTTGCAAACTCACCAGAGGACTGGCCGACAAGCGACACAGTCGACACGTTCGGTACACCTCTTGATCCTTCCCTATCCACCGAAGATATTTTCTTGACCCCTGAGGCTTGGTCTAACGAGCCTGGTACTGTGCAAGCCACTGATGGTACCAACGAGTCCGACCAACAGCAACATGTCACTCACGTCAGTCTCGCTGATATTGAGCACGCGCCCATTCAGCGTCCCGCCCACGACGATCGGAATCCCGTGCTTGACTTCGAAATGTACTGGAACGAACTCTCCGGCGTGCAGCAATTCTTTTTTGAAGGCCCCGCGGACTCCGGGCCGACCAATACCGCACTGTGATACACTCGCAACCCATCTTCTTCGCCCCTGCACATCGTCTTGCGCAACTTGCCTCAGCTCTGGACTTGGTCGCTTACCTGGATAGTGTGACGACTTCTGTCGGTCCTCTGTAAATCGTTTGAGACTTTATCTAGTGCCATTGCTATTCGTTCCATTTGTCTTCGCACGGCATGTTTGCCAGATCTGTGTCATCCGATATGAATGATTTCCTGTAAAGGCGCGTCACTTCCGATGTTTATCTTAATGTCCAGCAGGTGCTCACTGTATGTACTCTAAGACCTGTGTATTACTGTTATCGCTACCCTATCACTACTTTCGAGCTCATCAAGGAAGACAATGCTAAGTATGCCACATATACGATCACTGGTAACAAATCTGGAAAGAGCAGCCCTCACCGCTCAACGCTCAGTTCGACAGGCTCTGACTGTGGCGATAGTTCTGCCTTGCCATGCTGAATCGTCAGCTCAACGGCCACACTTTCGCCCTGACGAGGTTGTGACGAGGTCGATCCTTGTGCTGGCTCGCACCCTCTCGCAATCTGTGGTTTGTTGCGTCGAATATGCACTAGCAAGATGCAGGCCGTAATCAGCAAAACAAGTGCACCGACTGCTGCACCAATACCAACTCCAGCCTTCTCAGCCGCGTTAAGTCTATCCTGAACCGCCTCTGCTGAAGACGACACTTGCCATCGCAGAAGACGACGTAGTATTCGCAGTCCACCGTACTGCGCGTATGATGTCCGACTTAGCGCACGGCGGCGTCAAGCCATTCCTACAGAGTGCAAACCTCCACTCGTCGCCATAATTATCAACCACAACCCAAAGGTACGAAGCGTCTTCCTTCACAGTCCAGGTAACCAACTCTTTAGTAGCGGTCTGAGTGATGTTGTATAGCGAGTCAGCGGTCCAGTCTGTCAGACTGCTGTCAGGTTGGACCAGGGCGAGTACGGAGTGCTAGAAACCCGTCAGCAAGAAGTTTTAGGCAACTGCGGAGCTCTTCGTACGTTTCTGTCTGCAGGACTGTAGGTGATGATATACGTCTCACCAGCCTGGAAATGTGTGGGGCAGGTGAAGATCTCGAGGCTGGTAGCGAGATTGAAACCGGCAGCGGTCACGAGCCCTGCAAATATGAGGTTCATCTTGACTGTGGGAGCCGATATGGGACGGCTGCAGCACGTGGAGGTACGTGGTCGTGGGATCGTATGTGAGAGCTGGTTTTGGTCTTCCTGGTTCACCGGTCGTTGTGCAACGTAACACATCTTGGTAAGACACTTAATGCTCTCTTGGGGTCTCGGCCAAGCGGGATTAGTCAAGTGTGCTGATGTATGTTTCTGGCCGCATTCACCATGGCAATAAGTTGAACGAGGGCAATGAGTCTTGATCTCGAACATAGCCAATATCTCATGGTCTAATTGAGAATCTAATTTGAAAGGAAAAAAGTATGTTACAGTACTCCGAAGAAACCAACAAAGCCGTGCGAATAGAAATACTCTGATTGTCTAAGTGGTCGATCTTTGCCCATTGGGAACGTCCTACGATGCACGCTTGGTAGCCTTCGTCCTCAACTTCATCATCAAAACACCAGGGCATGGCTACTTCAAGAGAACAGCACGACAATCGCAGCATTCCTCCATCCGTAGTACTCTTCTTTCAAGTTCAGCGTCCTGAGATATCCGGCACCGTCTGCGTACTGACAGACCTCGCATCCAGTAGTCGCGGCAGGATTGAGCAGGTTCGTATTGGCGCCCATGCCCTGTTGGTATTCGAAGAGGTATTCGCCGCAGGTTTGATTTGAAGGGGGATCGATCACGGCAAGCTCGCTGGGCTTGCAGGTCACAGTTGCGGACCAGGAGGTGAATACGAGGAGAGAAGACATGAGGTAGTTGAATGGGTCAAGATAATTAATCCTGGAGGCGACAATAGTTAGCGGGGTCTGGTCGAAATGTACTGGCGTTAGAGCCTACCAATATCGCCAGAACTCTAGGATCTGACTTTATGGCGCCATGACGCCAGAGAAAGACACCAGAGTCGTAATGAGGAGCGGGTTCGTGAGTGCGGCAAAGACAGCATTGGGGGCGTAAGCTGCGATCATCTGGCCGATGCCGGTATAAAGGAACTCGTAGAACATCTGGCCATGTATCAGTTAACGCCCAGAGGGGAACAAGAGACCAAATACCACCACGAAGAAGGTGCTGCCAGCATACTTGGCCTCAGTCGGTAAGCCGACCGTGAAGTACCAACAAAGGAAGTACAAAAGAGCGCAGATGACAAGATAAGGCATTTCGGACACAACCAGGCCCGCGACAAATGGCGCCCAATGATATGTTTTGCTCCTCTTTTCGCGTGTTTCGTAGATATCGCGACGATCGATGAACAGTGGTCGCGGCTGAGCAATGACTCCTGGCGCTATGAAGATGAAGTTGAAAATGGTGAAAAGTCGCAGCTGCAGGTCGCTCAGGCTGTTTCCTACTTGCCAGAACGTGAATCCATTCAGTAGCGGTAAGAAGATGTGTAAGATGAACCTGTTGTCGTCGATGTACTCGGTATTGCGAAAGAGACTGCTGTTCATCCGCTGCGTGACGATCTTGACTTGCTCCCACATGGATGCAGCGAAAGCGTGCCCATCGTCGACATACCCTGGAGGCTTGGACGCCGCTTTATCAATGATCCCGTCGAGCTCTTGCACGAAACGATCGTGTTCTGGTGATTCGAGCCAGATCTTGTTCCAATCCTGGTCGTGCGAAAGGCTGCCAGATACCACTTCGATCATGGGCTCGGCTGGGTTTGTCCCGCTTGGTCAAGGTGCTCCTAGGCGTGCGAAGTAGTCTCTAGTAGTAGCTGCACTTTCGCCAACCTCGCCGAAGTACACGGTTTTACCTCCTCGTGAGAGCAAAAGCAGGGTGTCAAACTGTGCAAACAACTGCGCCGACGGTTGGTGAATAGTGACAAGCACAGCCTGACCAACTTCGGCCAGTTTACGCAAGAAGCGCACCGTACTGAATGTGGCTTGCCCATCGAGGACAGATGTGGGTTCGTCCAAGAATATCAGAATGCTTGGTTTAGCAACCAGCTCGACACCAATAGTAAGTCTTTTGCGTTGCTCCACCAACAGTCCGGCTCCAGACCGGACAACAAGGGTGCTCTCAATGTCTTGAAGTTACAGCAGCTCGATGATGGTATCGATGTACCTCAACTTCTCAGCGCGCGGCGTGTCGCAAGATTGTCGTAATAGCGCGGAAAATTCGAGAGCTTCGCGCACAGTAGCCAGAGGCTCGTGAACGTCCATCTGCTCGACGTAGCCTGCATATCGCTTAAAGTATACTGGAAGATCGCGGCCATCAACTTGTACAAATCTGTGGATCACGCCGTCTGTCTTGCATTGCGCAAGCACATCTAGCAACGTCGTCTTGCCCGCATCCGAAGAGCGCATGAGGGCACCGAGCATACCCGGCTTGACGTAGCCATGTACATTATCTAAGAAGACGCGGTCGCCGAATGGTGTCTTGGCCGTGTAGGTGCGTGAAGACGAGCATCCAGCCGTCGTACGTCTCGTGTAATTGGCCACGTTTCGACATCTCTGAGCTTCTCTGGTGTCGATGAACCGGTGTCCTTCTCGTCCGTAACTCCGGATGTATCCGACAATGGGGTGTCCATCTGCTGTAAGCAAGCAGAGAGAAAGAGAAGCAGTCTGCAGGCTATTGGGTTGAAGGTGCTGTCTGGGTTGAGGTATGGCAAAGACTTGCTCCTGCTGCAAGGTGCGAAGACTGATGGAAGTTGTTGCTCGGGATAAGGCTCAAGTGCTGCAGTGCTAACCTGTATCATCCAGAGCTGCGGAGCTTTCCGTCCTTCGTCTTCCTGAATGACATTGCAGATAATCACGACTGCTTGACGCGATGCAAATTTGGCCCGCGAAGCCGCTACGTATCAATATCACTCTGGGAACAGCCGTATCTCCTTTCAAAAAGTGGATACTATCGCGTTCTGAGGCTTTGCTCGCCCGAACGATTATGGAACACGGTCATGGATTCCTCCGAGTAAAGAAGGATGTACCTTCGTACATTTCTGAGAGCTTGTGATTAGTGATACTCGTTTTGTCGACCTGGTAGGTGCCCTTGCCCAGAATAGACTAGCCCTAGCTCGAGGGAGTAAGAATACTAATCAGTGCTGTCGCGCTTTTCGTCCACTGAAACCTGCTGTTGCGAAAGAACATCAATATCAATGATAGGGTAGGGCGACAATTGATGTTAATTTACCCACCTCCTGACATTGATGGGGGTGCCTCGCGCCGCGCTGTTCATCGATTGTTTGCTTTGCCGACTATGACCGCTACAGTTGATCATAACGAAGTCGGCGCGCGTGCATCACCGTTTCCCTACGACAACTCTCGCATTACCAATACTACACCCTGTAAAAGAATACCGACAGCAAAGTCACAAATAGCGTATGCGTGGAGTCCGTTCGCCCATTGCGATGTCCAAATCTTGCTACCGGAGTCCTCTGGCACTCGATCCGTCACACAGACTCCCTCCTCCTTAGTGCCCTGAGCCCGACTCGAGCACGGTATCCGCAAGAATCGCAAAGAGAAGAACCAAAAGCATCGTGTGGTCGCCTGGATTCTGGATGGTAGCCGCAAATTGCGTGATGAGGAGTGTACAGCAATCGACAAGATCAAGGTAGTTGTTTCGACAAGTCTTGTAGCCCCCAACATCTCGACTTGCCTTCTTATACCCTGGGTGTACATCTGCCAGGTGCAGGTCCTGATGCCTATATATCTTCTCAAGAGATGATTAGATTCCTTGCGATCTACACGCAGAGATGATCGCACACATTTGTGACCACTACTCGCAAAACCACCGAAACCGATAACACGTAATGTCTTTGTGTGTCGAAGCCTTAAATACTCCTTCGATTCACGAGGGAAGTTATAAAATAGACTCGACCAGGAGCTGTCAGGACACATCTACAGGACTTGAGGGTTGAGGAAGATAAATGTACCTAGGTCGTAGGCAAACATTCGACCGAGTTTCACTGACCTTCCAGCATGACTGAGATGCAGCCGAGGAAAAGCCTCCCTTTCACTCCCGCGGTGACGATCAGTGTCTATTTCAGCCAGGTCGGGCACAACGAAGAGCTGCACCACGATCATCTGAACGCATTTAACCGCATCAGGTTCGAGTACAATGGCGCCTAACTACCCTCCGCGCGCATACGGCTATACCACCACGCAGCAGTCAGCCTCACCACTAGCTGTTGTCGACGTCAACGCCCAATACGCATTTGATCACAACGGTAGGCCTCAGCTTGCTTGGCCGAACGATCTCGATGGCGCTTTCGTTCATCTCAACTGTATAATATGGGCTCCAAAGCTGAAGTAAAATGCGACTATTAGTACAGTTGCTGCTCTTCAGGATCGCTATATTGGCGACGTGATCGTGGCGGTCTACAACACCACGAACATCTGCGACAACCCTGATTACACTGGGATCAGAAACTTCACTCTTGGTCACGACAACAAGGTCTCATGCTTTGACGTCGAGGCTGCTTGCAGCGCTTTGTTCGCCACTATCCTTGATCATTGTACCAATGGACACCGTGGACTCACGGACCGCCTCAATGGGAGTGAGGTTGAAGCGGCCGATCGAGACGGAACCTGTCAAATCCGTGTTGATAACGTTCTGAGGTCGTTGCGCGAGTGGAAGTCCGTCTGCAAGGACATCCTACGTTGTCCTTCGAAGATCGCCAACTTGGCAAATGCTCCCGCCACTGCTTGGCAGGACAAGCTGACCCAGAAGAACAACAATCGTACCAAGAAGAACAATACTCAAAAGGACCGAGGTCATGGTGTTGATGCAGTCTTTGAGTCAGATGACGCTGAGGAGTTGAAGAATGCGGGCTCCCTGCCACTCCCTGGCTAAGGCTCGAGTTAAGCTTGATAAGAAGAAGAATCCTCCACAGAAACTGGGCGCAAGAAGAACGCTCAACAGCAGACTGGGCAACAGAAGAAGCAACGTGGCCAGGGAAAGAAGGCAAAGGCTGTCGTGCAATCGCCTGCGGCATCTTCGTCCGAGCATGAGTCTCAGATGCACACTAGCTCAGCTGTATCGCAGTTTCCGTTCGTTAAATCCACTGCTGCAAAGCTGATGCTCAGCTCGAGGGTTCTGGAAAACATAGGCAAGCAGAAGATCGATGATTTCGACACTTGGTCTGACCCCTACCGAACGTTCTATTCAACCGCTGATGTTGGTGGCCTCCCACAAGATCCACCTGCTTATGACGCCCCCGACTTCGGCGGTCTGCCTCAGCAAAGCCAGCAGTCCATGAACCCGTACGTCAAACCATCAGCGCTTCCGTCCCACCAGTTCTTGCCTCAGCAAGCGTCAGCCCAGCCAACGTACGGTGGTTACGGCTCCGGTATGGGCCAGTCACCCTCTCTTGGTCAAAACCCATATCCGCAAGGTCTCTCTCCGCGCAAGGTCAGATTCCGGTCAGCTACTCAAACCATTTCACTCTCCAGGGACCTAACAACATCAGCGGTTTCAATTACTTGAACAACCCTTACGACAACTTCGCCCCTCCACCGGCCGTTGGCTACGGCAGCGGCTACGGTCCCATTCCAAACAGCTCATCGACGTCTGCAACCTACGGTGACGGTTTGATGAACGAGATTACCCATGTTGCCGGCACGAAAATGTTCTTTCACCGTCTGCTCGTTCGTTCAACCCGGCCACAAAGCATTCTCGTACGCCCACCATGGACCAAAAGTTCCAGTCTGAGCCGACGCGTGTCAAGCGAGGCGAGTCGCACAACGACGCAGGCCTCAACCAGGTCGATGAGGAGTAGGTAGATGATCCCGTGCCGGCACAGCGCGGTACTTGCGGGTGTCGTGTAGCGTCAGATTAGCGGACATTTGTTCGACCTGTGCATGACTTTTTACTTGGCAGTGAATGTCACTCGCCGTTCGATGTTCTTTGTTTGAGAACTCTCAATGTACTGCGGTCCCGGTTCCGCAGCACATCTTCACATACTGACGGCTTTCTGAAGCCAGGTCAGTCTCAGCGCACACATAGCGCAGGTACACAATGATGAAACGTCCTCCACCAATCGCTTCCCACATACACTTCAAATGTCTCTGCTTACAAACTCAGTCGCAGACGTAGGTGCCCGCGCACTCAAAGCTATGGGTCGTTGTGTGGTGATTGGCCTGAAGCAGACCTCCAGATCAGGCCCCCGACTAACCGTAACAGGAAATGTTCGCTAGCGCCGTGGAGCCAACAGGTAGGTTTGTAATCGAGGAAGGCATGTCGAAGGCACGGAGTCGAGATATAAAGATGCCGTGAGGTCTTGAGGGAAGTCAGTATCGTTGAACAAGAAAGACCACCGACTCTTCCTTTTGCTCACCTTCTTTGTCTGAAACCAAGTTCATTATGTCCACACACCTTGCCGTAGCGACTGTGGGGATCAAAGCCAAGCTTGGACTGATCGAGGTACCGACCATCCAGCCGACAGGGAACCAAATTCGTGTGCGTAACGAGTGGACTGCCTCAACGCCATTGGATCTGCACCAGAACGATGGTGGTCTCTTGGTCAAGCATCCGCAAGTCCTTGGTGACGGTACGGCAGGATCCGTTGTGGAAGTCGGACCCGACGTCAAGAGACTAAAGGTCGGAGACAAGGTGTTTGGCTTTACCTGGAGGTCGCAGGTAGAGAAAGCGCATCAGGAGTTCGTGACAGCCGAGGAGTGGCTGCTTGCCAAGGTGAGCGACACAGTCCATGCCTGCGACCCCGACTGACGGAGTGCAGCTTCCAGACGGCTTCACACTGGCGGAAGCGGTGACTCTCCCAAACAACTTCGTGACGGTATTCCATGCTGCCACGACAGATCTGGGCATCGAGCTGCCGTGGCCGAAGCCAGATGACTATGTGCCGGTAAACGCTGACAGTCCGATCCTCATCTGGGGTGGTGCATCGTCCGTCGGACAGTTCGCGATACAGATCCTGCGATACTATGGCTACTCCAACATCCTGGCGACCGCTTCGCGCAAGCAGCATGACAAGCTACAAAGGCTAGGGGCGGAAGCGTTGTTTGACTATAACGATCCGGATGTGGTGAAGTCCCTGAGGCAGGCAGGCGGCGAGAAAGGCATTCTGTTCATCCTTGACTGCATTGGCAGTAAGAATGGGAGTATTGAGCCAATCTCCCAGGTTGCGAAGAACGGGGCGAAGGTCGCTGTCCTATTGCCTGTCATTGTGCGAGACTCGTCGGAGACAGAAGCTCCTGAGTATGAGATGGATGTCCAGAGAGCGGCGCACTGGAACGTAGCCGTCGATGCTCGAGGTGTCAGGACGCACTTTTATCCAGATGTAAGTGTTACTTCGATCTAATCGCGGCAATGCAACGAGCAGATATATAGATACTGACTCTACACAGAATGAGTTCTTCAAGGAGCACCTGCAGCCCGACATCATGCCTACGCTGCTGGAAGAGGGTGTGGTCACGCCTCAGCAGCAGAAGATTGTCGAAGGCGCGACACTCCTTGATAGAGCGCAGAAGGCAATGGACATGCTTCGGCGCAAAGAAGCCCGAATGGAGCGGTTGGTGTGGCGCATCAGCGACAGTTCAGCATAGGCGGTGGTGAGGTCATCATTTGCTTGAGTTCGCTTGGGTACTACAGGACTTTATTGAAATGTTTCGGAACGCGCTGGCGGTGGAGAACGTGGAAGAGATGGCAGGAGTGCTGCAGGGGCAGCCCCGCTGACGCCAACCTCGGAGCTCGCGTCCGAGGCTGGAGCGCCGAGACCCTCTTGTCCCTCTTGTCACGACTCGCCAACAGCACCAACCGAGATTCGACAACTTCCAGAAGTACTGATCCTGTACGGTAAACGAAGACGAGATTTTGCCTCAAACTCCGTCGAATGTACTTGCTTGAACAGTCTTTCAGGCATGAAATGGCAGCGGTTCGCCATCGTTACAAGCTTCAGATACCTGCAATCCATCACGATCCGTTCCAGATTTTGCGATCAGCCTCCCGGACGACAGCGAAGTGTTCTCCGATCAAGATGAGGAGGAGGTGGTGGGTTTTGATTCATTACAAAATGCGGACCTGACTACCCTAAGACTGGCCTAGCTCTCCCGAATGACAGGAGACAGCGCAACGCTCTGCATCGTTCATTGTTCCTCATCTCACCGGACAGCAGACGCATCACCCTTTCAGTCCAGGCAAGCAACAGCAGAGCGCACGAAGTGATGCATGTCGCGCGCTTGCGATAAGGGCGTCCTTGCCAGCACAAAAACTGTTCATGCGAAATCTGCCGTTTCCCGTTCCTCGCATTGACCCCTACTACATATGAAACCGCCCACACGCTCGCGACCGTTTCAATCCAGGTCTTCGGGCGCTTCGACCAGATGAAACGACTCGCCTACATGTCTTTTACAGGTTAGACATGTGCCGCATGGCATGGTGGCCGCTGTTGCGGGAACCGCCCTGCTTGGCTTTCCGCCTGAATCTTCGTCCTCCGATCTTAGTCATGCCGAAGCTGTCGTCTTACTGGTGGAGGAACCCGGCCAAGCACTGGATGAGGCTCCACGCCATGTCTGACATCCCAGAACTGGGCATACGTCCTGGTCGCTGTGGGCGAGAATCGATGCAAGCGTTGTTCATGAGGCTGCAGTCCATCGGCACACAGTTTCGAATGTTTAATGAACGACCCACACAAGGCATGAAAGGAATGGTTCATTTTGCAGAGGCGTATATAGACGTCCGACACTGCTCTTCTCATTGTTTTGTTCAAACATCAGTTTCCATCTTCCACTTCATCAGCTTCTTTGCTTCCTAGGTCTGTGACCTTGACATTCGTTGTTACCACACTCATTCTTTACGCTCTTTCAAAGAAGCTAGCTTCTCATCACTCTCTACCATCAACCTTTCCGACCAACCATTCGACCAGCAAAATGAAGTCCTACTCCGCCGCCATTGCCCTCGCTGGCTTTGCCTCCTCCGTTGCCGCACACGGCTTCATCTCTTCGCCTGCCCCCCGTCTGCCCGGTGATGGTCTCAAGGCTGCCTGTGGTGACCAGGTTTACAACCAGCAGAGCTCCGACCACTACGGCAATGTCCAGGGCGCTCTCCAGAACCTCCAGGGCTCCCACCCCGACTGCCGCATGTGGCAGTGCAAGGGCGTCCCCTTCAGCGACGCCACTGACATCTTCGAGTACACCGCCGGCCAGGTCATCCCCATGAAGGTCGAGATCCGCGCCCCCCACGACGGCGTCGCCAACGTCTCGATCGTCAACATCAAGACCGACAAGGTCATCGGTGAGCCCCTCAAGAGCTGGGACAGCTACGCGCTCACCAGCTCGCCCATCAACGAGCACCCCGACTGGACCAGCTTCGACATCACCATGCCCGATGTCAGCGCCGAGTGCGCCAACAAGGGCGACTGTGTCATCCAGTGGTACTGGGACGCCGCGTCCATCGACCAGACCTACGAGTCGTGCATTGACTTCACCATGGGCGGTGGCTCTGGCTCTGGCTCTGGCAACAGCACCACCCCTACCACCCCTGAGTCCAGTGCTCCCGCTGCTTCGTCTGCCGCTGCTACCTCAGCTGCTGCTACTTCTGCTGCTTCCGCCCCGGCTGCTACCTCTGCCGTCGCCGAGGCCACACCTACACCCAGCTCCGCCGCTCCTGCTACCCCCTCTGCCACCGGCGCTGCTGGCTCGTCCACTCTGCCTGAGCAGTTCACCATTGAGCAGTTTGTTTCCTGGCTTGAGGCCAACGCTGGCTCCAGCGCTGTGCAGAAGCTGCGCCGCGCTATTGCGGCCCGCACTGCTCGCACCCACGCTCGCGCTTTCCGCGGTTAAGACTTGATCGCAGTAGGCTTTGTAAGGATGATGATTGGTCATTGAAAGGTGTGGTGTGATGCTTCTATTCTCTTGTAGATATACACTTCAGTCATGAATATATCTTCCCGCTACGGTGGGCTTATCACCTCGAACTTCCTTGCTGGTGATCCGGGATCGAAATAACCCAATTGCTGCCAAGATTGCGTTGAAAGTTGGTTTGTAGCAATTGATCGTGATGGACAAGCAACGCCCCGTCCCCCTTAGCACGGACTAATTACCTACCGCCCAAGTCCACCTACTTCAGCATGTCAAACACAATCCCATGCGGCCCGCCCTGACTCGCTGGATAATCCAACTCAAACCACTCAAACCCAAAATCCCTCTCATCACTCGCGGGATGGAGCAAGAACTGCGCCACCTGACCCTTAGGACACGGATACACCGCGCCACCACTAATACTCGCCGTGCCGTTGTGGCTCAGCGTGACCGTAGCAACCGTGCTAATGGGTTGAGGCCGCGAGTTCCAGGTATCCGTGTCCTTGTTGATAGCCGGCGGGAGCGAAGAGATGTTGAAAGTGTATGGCGCTTGGCCTGAGAGCGACCATGGGGCGCCGAGGTTGGGGAAGGTGTTGATATAAAAGTTGAGCTGGCACCAGGAGGCGTCGTTGGAAGGGACGTCGAAGGAGATCTCGGTGTATTGCTACAACTGTCAGAGAAGCTGGTGGTAATTGGGTGTGTCACGTACCTGCTGAGTTATCTTGCCGCGCAGTTGGGTGCCATAGGCTTTGTCGGGCGCATTAGCGTCGACAGGAATGATGAGGTGGGGGAATTGCCTGTTGACGAGCGCGCCGAGCGACGGCAGAGCGAAGAGAAAAGGGATGAAACTTATTGCGAGCATCTTGAAAATTAGAAGTTTGTCAGTGCTGTTGATGCTTTGCTGAGGATGAGGAAGAGTGTGATGTCGTGAAGCAATATTTATACTTCAGTAGCAAGGAAAGCGACATCGCGTTGGGTACCAAAGTGGACATGACGACGTGACTGCCCTTGCAGACGTCTTGGTGCGACTGTGACGAAGTGTGTAGTAAATGAGGTTGTCCAAAGCTACCGCAGTCTGCGGCGCTGTATCCGTTCGACTCCAGTGGTAGAGTTTCGAGGACACACGAGACTTGCTTATCGCTCGATTGCCTGAGCGCAGAGATGCGATGGTCGCTGAATGAGTCTGTCCTGTGACACGCCTACCTATTCAATTGAGGAAAGCAATAACTGCCGTGCCACTTCACGCGGGAGCAACTCCAGAGCTGTCAATCACGTGTTGTACTTGACAGCATCAACGGATGTGCCGGTGAGGAGACTTAACAGGTCCGGATTGCGGGTACTGATTTGAGGAAAGCGACAGAGTCGATGTTGCACCCGTTCATTGAGAGTTTATAAGACGCTTGCCCTGCTTTTGGAAAGCGGTTGATGCTAGGGAAGGCGCCAGGTCGGCCGGCAGTCAGCAACCGTGACATATTGTAGAATCACGTTTGTCTGGTCTGCTGTCAACATGTTAACAGTTCGTAGCTCAGAGTGAAGAATGGTTCGTGGTTGTGGTACAAAATTCAGGCTTGCTTTGTCGAACGTAGTGCAGGAAAGTTCGGTTGTGCGACACGGATGCAGGGTCAGTCTACAGGTCAGCCAACAAGACCTGGCGAGTCTCGACTGCGCCATACTCAAACGTAAGGTAATGCGCTGAATTCCACGTTTGAGCATCGACCCAGTTGTCTGCAGTGCAACAATCATCCACTATGCCCTGGAGCCGGACTGTGTAGGCCATGACTCTTGTCACAGCGCCAATGTCTCTCTAGGTACGGTCCGCGCAGAGGTGTGGCCTCCATAGCGAGGTTGCGGTATGAAAGAGGTGCGGGAAAGCCAAAAGGACGATGTGAGGAAAGACGTGTGCCTCGGCACGTTGCGTCACCCTGCATGGCCTCGTCGAGCCCAACCAACACCAGTTGTTGTAGATGTCAGCTATCGTCAAATGTCTCCCTCTTGTTGTGCAACATGGCCTTGCTACTGCGACTTCGACCCGCACTGAAAAGCGCCCTTGCAGCGACGCATCGTTCCTCACATCGGGCCCTCCACCTCGCGCCGCCGTGGCTGCTGGACGACTACATCCCACGCTATCACCTGCTTAGCTCTATCGACGCTTCGAAGAAACGGTCGGCGGCATACGCGCATTTGAGCAACTGTAACCTCTGTCCACGACTATGTGGTGTCAATCGCTACGAGAAGACGGGTGTATGCCTGATCGGCGCTGAGAAAGTCAAGGTCAACACGGTTGCGCCGCACTTTGGAGAGGGTGTGTAGCGATGCACTGGATTGCCTGTAGGGCATGAAGACTGACAGTCTGCAGAGCCATGTCTGCAGGGTCACAACGGCTCCGGTAGCGTTTTCTTCTCAGGCTGCAATCTGCGATGCGTGAGTACGTCGATGTCCGTGACATTGGCAAATCTAATTAATAATTGCAGGTCTTCTGTCAGAACCATGACATCGCGCACCAGCGCAACGGCTTCGATCTGACGCCTGAAGAGCTCGCCGAGTGGTACATGAAGCTGCAGGAAGTAGGCAAATGCCACAACATCAACCTCGTTACGCCCGAACACGTTGTCCCTCAAGTCGTCCTGTCCATCCTGCACGCGCGCGAGCTCGGCCTGCGGATACCCATCGTCTACAACACTTCCTCATTCGACTCACTGGAGAGCTTGAAGCTGCTGGACGGGCTGGTAGACATCTACCTGCCGGACTTCAAGGTGTGGAAGAATAGCACAAGCAAGCGATTGCTGAAGGCGGACAACTACACGGCGACAGCTATGGAAAGCATCAAAGCCATGCATTCGCAAGTTGGAGACCTTTGCTTCACCGCGGATGGTATTGCAAAGAGCGGAGTGCTGGTGCGACATCTGGTGATGCCGGGCATGGAGGACGAGGGCAAGGAGATCATGACATGGCTTGCTGAGAATGTGTCCAAAGACGTCATGGTACACATCATGGAGCAGTACTTCCCTCGCGCCCATGTTGGCAAAGAGCGTCGCGGCAGCAGGGATAAAGGCAGCATCGTCGAGCCGGGTGGCGGGCAAGCTGCAGCAGGCACGAAGAAAGAAGTGAGGTACGCAGACATCAACCGTCCTGTCGACCTAAGCGAGGTCGCATCAGTAAAGAAAGCGGCCGAAGAAGCAGGCCTGTGGCGCTTTGTCGAGGCTGCAAAGCATGGGGGTTTCAACATCTGAGCGCAGATGCTGGTCGCTCTTTGTGTGCGCGAGGTGTTGTGGCTGTACGAAACGCCCGTCTCAAGGCAAGCACAGCTCAGCTCCTTCCTCATCTATGGCTACCTCACCTCACCTCGCCACGCTTCCCCCCATTCACTCAACGACACCACACCCACATTCAGTTATTCACAGCATATCGACATGCAATCACTTGCCGCAATGGACGCCGCTGCTGATCTAGTCCGCACTGTTCACCAACTGAAGGTTGACCGGGATACCTGGCAAGCCCTTGCTCTGCAGTACAAGGCTGCATTCGAGGCACAGACAGCTCGCCTCCGCGAACTGCAAGACATTTGCACTGCGACGCAGGCTGAACTGGAGAATGAGCGTGCTCAATACCGGCGTCTGCACATGGGTCTCGATGGAGCACAACACGATCGGCCACCGACCCCAGACAGCACCGTGGAGGTAGACAATACACAGTCCTTTGGCACTGCAATTGTGCTTCCAGCGAGCCGCATCGACATGAGCTGGAGACTGCGACCTTCAGAGGATGGCAACCCCATTTTTAAACGTGTGCAGCAATTTACATCGCAGCGAAACTTTGGTAATGCGCTGGTCGAGATCGACAGGTTACTCCGCGGGCCACTGAGCCCCAAAGCACGCGCTGAAGGTTTGCTACTGAAGAGCAGCATCTTGCAAGCCATTGGCCCCGACTCACTCTACGACGCACTAGCTGCATGCAGCGAAGCCCTTGAGCTATGCGATCGTGCGTCAGAGCTGCAATCCCTACTGCCCAAGATACAGTACCAGCGAGGTCTTTATTACTACCAGTTACAAATGCTCCAGCAAGCCAGGGATGCGTTCAGGGCAGCCAGCGAAGACAACCTGCTCTTCGACAGGGCCAACGAATACCGCCAGTCCTGCGATGACGAGCTGGAGCTGTTGCACTACGACCGCCGCTCCGCGTTCGACGAGACCAGATCAATGTCTAACAGTGCTCTGACTCAAATGAACGTTGGTTCGTCTCACGTAAGTTGCGACCGCAGAAGCGAAGTTGCAAATATTGACAAATGTCAGGGTCGCCTGCGACGAACGAGTGCGCAGCTCAAACTCCGTGCCACTCAGAGGGCAAAGCGAGTGTCACTCCCACACCGGTGGGTGTCGTCGAGGAGCGACATGTCATCGAAGACCGACGAAGTTTGACGCAGGTGGGGATCTTTTCGAACGGTCTTCGTGCTCTGTCGTTGCGCCCTTACGCTTCAAGCCTACGGCAAGGCCAATCCAGCCAGGAAAGCTGGCATTGCTCACAACATTACAAACAGACATGACATCACTGCGATGGCACTGTGCATTCACATCGTCTGGAAGCATCTGGCACTGCGTATGCCCGACGCTGCAAGTACACTCTAGTGCACAATGTCGAGGGCCACAGTGCGATGGAATGAACTACATTGATTTCAGACTCAGAGCTGTTTTTTTCCCAATACGCAATGAAACTTCCACGCTCACTCCCAGCTCATGACAGAATGCGAGCCAGACCCACCGCCGGCGGAACAATCAGCGCTTTCATTTGCCATCCGCGCTTTCCACCATGAACAGGTCGACGGGGTATCAGATAGGCCTCAGCCCCCTCATATACAAATCAATGCGACTCAGGACCTTCCGACTTCATTCTCGCCATCGGAAGCGAACGGAATAGCGACTGAGCGTAGGGACAGCATCCACCGCGAAACCCTTCCCGAAAAGGAACCAGAAGCCATCATCGCACAAGACGACCCGGATCGGCCTCGAGCAAAGCATGATGTCCGCGCAAAGTCGCCCAGTAGCACAGTCACAACAATGCGACGCATGCAGGTCCAGGCGATGCTGTCGCGCTGTCAGTTGTTGCAAGCGACAATCCTAAGCCTCGACTGCCGGCAGAAGTCCCACAAGACGGCTGCGGAAATACAGACCCATCATGAGACTATGGAGCAGCTGGCACGCCGGGCTCTTCTGATGGCTCAAGATTTGAGGGGCCCTGATCTACTCGCAAGAGCCGAGGACTGGTCTGCATGTGCAAATACTGGCATTGACGGCCAGGCTGAAGCTATCAAGCACCGCAAGACCATGCGGGTGCTTGACCAAACTTGTCACGACATTGAAGGCGGAAAAGATCAGGTGCCTGGCACAACAGCTAAGAGATCACGGGAAGATGACGTGTCGCTACGAACGAGCACCCGGTACAGTGCAACCAAACAGGTCTGCGACGGGGTTGTGTCCCCTTCTCGACGAAGCGGAGTTCAAGAGCAAAAGTGCATGGCATCGCGGCGAGACAGCCTATCTCCTGACCAACTACTGACTGTCAAGGATGAGCTTGACGCCATGGTCGAAAGTCTAGATTATGAGGATGGTTATGGCGATATGCTAGACTATCTAGAGGATGAGACATTCGACCCACGAGGGCTACTGTCACAGTTGAAATAGGTGTAAGCAAGAAATTAAGTAACAGCATGCCCCACTCTGTTCTCGATCGGGCGCGCCGTTTGTTGGTAGAATGCTCACACAGAGCACACTGAAGACGCACCCAGAAGCTGTCTGTTCCTGCATTTGACGCTTATGGAAGCCTTCATCCCCTGATCTCATGCAAACTCGCAACCGTCCAAGATGGACATTGTGACGCTTAGAACCCGCGACCAACACACCAGCACAGCCATAGTACCCACGTTCCTACACCGAACGAGCCCGTAACTCCCGGCATGAAGTCGCGCGCACATCGTCGATAGCTGAACAGACATACTCCTTGCCTCCAATGAGGGCACACATGGCACAGCAACCGCATGCTCTAATGAGACAGCGCAGATCCAGCTCTCAGCGACAAGTTTGGGATCTCCGGATGCTGATACGGCGCCGGTCCAGGCCGCAGTATCGCCTGATTTATTTGTCGGGCTTATTGGATTTGCTGTGCTCTGCCTTCTTGTCCGGGGTGAGGTGAAGGGATTAATGGCATTCCTGGAAGAATGAAGGAGAAGGTGGACTATGAGATCGATTGGAAACGAGACATAGGATCGAGTCATGAATGAAGAAGATGCATTGACGATCTGGTAGTCTAGCGAACGGTGAAGGTTGGCTGCATAGGCACTCACTTGTTGATAAAATGCTGCACCACACAATCGCATGTCAAGAGTTACACGGTCTCTACCCAGGCATCTTCTGGAATACAAGTACGAATGTAACGTTCGGATTTACCAACAATGTGGCGCTTATTCAGGCCTCTCAAGTATCGTATGTAGAAGAAAATCTCGAGGACTAGAGCTTTGGGCTAGGACAAGCGCATCTACGACCGGAGTACTGTAGCCTTCTGGGAAGGGGCATGAGACAGGTCAATGGACGTTGTGGGACTTTGAGTTTCGGGATCTTTGTTTTAATCCCTCTAAGATTAGACAATCCTTGCGGCAAACTGACTGCTGCAACATTGTGCATCAAGTCAAGATCTACGTATACTGCCGTGTAGGTCCCTGCGCCGAGTCACAATTGACTCTGAAATGCAGACCGATGAGCATCTTAGAGTAAGTCTGGTTGCACTTCACTTACAGCACCATGGCTTAGTTGTACGTTCAGCCTGCGTTGTTTGGGTCCTTGTCTGTACCAGCATCGCCTTTGTAGCAACTACCGAGCTGAAACGAGCCCAATTTGAGACTGCAGAAGGTTCGGTCAGCGATCAAGATGAAAACGCGCACAAGGGCACGCGGCAGTTATCGAGTAATCGGGATGCAATTTCGGAATGTAGTTGCTCCTTGAATCTCGTATTCAGAGCGTCGAAGCTGAATTGACAAATGTAATGCAGCAGTTACATCAACTCGAGCATCACCTTAGAAGAAACCCGCTCTCACCTCGAAGACGCTCAATGTCATCAACGTCGCCTACTCTTGTGCAAAATAAGCCAGACAATGCATCCGGAGCTTTACGTCTGCACAAAAATTGGTCCAGCGCCTTCCTATCCACCACGTATCTGCATTTATGCTAGATAAGGAGATGACTAAGGGGTGGATCAGGTTTTGACCTGGTTGTCAAAGCGACGCCGGTCGTGCTTGCATCGGAGATCTTCTGTCTTGTCGATATCGATGTGCGAGATATACAACCGATCGCAGAATGGTTGCAGAAAACGGCAGCCTTTTTGGGTGAGGTGGTAAAAGTGCTAGCTGTCGTAGCGTATATACTCTTGTGGTACTGTTGTGGAGCGGCGGGGGGGGGGGGGGGGCGAAAATTTTTGGGTAAGCCCGTCCAAGGGGGGGAGGGGGGTTCGCTTTGACGCA